>APFE030483126.1:204191-224112 GCA_000404065.3 Pinus taeda | reverse complement strand
CTTTTTTTCGGGTGCGAGATTTTTTTTTCCGCCGACCCGCTCCCGACCAGCTGAAAATCGCTCCTGGAGCGATTTTTTAAAGCTCGGGAGCGATCGCTCCCCGATCGCTCTCGGGCTTTAAAAAGCGCTCCGGGAGCGACGGAGCGGCCGCTCCCTAGGTCGTCCCGAAATCGCAGGGAGCGAAATTTTTTGGAAGGGAGCGCGCTCCCGAAATTTTTTTGGAGGGAGCGCGCTTCGGGAGCGGGTTCAAAGGGGGGGGGGGGGGCCCCCCCCCCGCAACTATGACGAGGACCTTCGGTCAAAACGCACTGACCGTTGGCCCATGGAGATTGTGCATGGCGCAAAAATGGTAGTTGGGAAGCTCAAACCCAGAAATGGAGGCTGTTTCTGATATGCGATTAGCGCATAATCATGTATCGCTGGGCAAAACCCCTCGAGAAGGAAAATCCCTGAGCGCTCAGTCACAAGGGAAACCAAAAAACTGTGGGAAAGCGCTAAAACCGACAGGCGGGTCCCACGCTCAAAACCAACGGAATATTGGAGGCATTTCAAGTAGTAAGTGGGTTTAGCCGAAGACCCAGCGATTCCATACACCGAGTGACACGTGTCTGGCGGGGAGAGAGAAAAACCGCTTACATCACGGACTAACGGTCGAGAAACTCATCCTCGCGATATAAGCGAAGACCGTAGGATCTGGGGGCTCCAGATCAAGCGGCGGAGGTTCAACCCGATGGATGACCGGACCCGAGGGAGAAATAAGCTACGACGCATAAAGATTTGAAATTCGATTTGATCGATGAGTCGACAAAAGGATCCGTTTCATAGGCATATGGGAAATGACGGAAAAAACGACCGTTCAGGAAGAACTGACACTCAGTTCGTAAGAAGACAGGTGGCCACCTCTCTGCGAAGCGTTATGCAAAAACGATGATGCAGGGCAGAGGAGTCCCAGCGGATAGAGGCAGGTGATTCAAAGAGTCGGGAAGACAAAGCGAATAGTTGAAGAAACGATCTGGCTTCAAAACCATGAGCTGACAGAGAGAGAGAGAGAGAGAGACAGTGAGGCAGAGAAGCAGTGAAGAAGCCGAAGGCCGAGAGACACAAAAAAAAAAGCAGAATTGCAAAGAGTAGAGAAGCCGAGCTGACCATCAAAGTAAGGGCAATATCAAGCAGACAGAGACCAATTGAGGTCGAAATTTAGTAAGGGGAGTCTGTGAACTCTAAGGACTTGGGAATTCCAAGTGCCATCCTACTGATCATCCTCTGTCAAGTGAGACTCAGATTGAGCTCCTTATTGTAAGACTATGCTTTAAAAACATAATAAAAAGGCCATTATTGAAAGCTGGACCAAGAGACGTAGCCCAGGAGGATTGGGTGAACTCCTTATTAAATTTTTGTTGTGTTTCTATTTTGCTTACTGTGATCTCTTACTGTTTCAAGTGTCTGTTTATTTTGCAATCTTATCGATCCTTTGCCTAAGATAACATAGACACACACACCAGCACATGAGTCTGTAATACCTTCATTAATTTCCTGAGGTCACCTAGGGGTGATTTCAGATCAACACCATGGCTAAATATTAGAGGGTTTGAAAAATTATTAATCCCCTCATGAGTCAATTAATTAAATTTTTTGGCAAAATTAAAATTAATCCTAAGCCAACAATTTAATTAATTTTGTGTCCTAGGTAAAATTAAATTCTCCAATGGTGAAATTCGTGGATTTTAAAGAAGTTAATTTTTGGAGGTCCTCGACCAAAGGAATATTGAGGAAGTCAAGAAATTTTGGACCCTTGGGCCTTGGTGGTTAAGTCAAAGTCAATTTTTTGAGGACATTAACTCAAAATAATTAATTTTGAGTTAATTAAAAATCAATTAAATGATAAATTCGATTTTTCCTCAAAAATTAAATAATTTCGATGGTGATGATTAAAGATTAATTAAATATTTATGAATGGTCGAGATTAATTTGACAGGGATCAAGCCAACTAGTCGTTGGAGATTTTACCTATAAATTAGAAGTCAGTGTCAGTCTGTCTTTTCATCCGATCTTTGAATCGTGTACTAAGCTCTCGAGCTCTCTTGTATACTTTCTGAATTAATGCAAAAGTCTTTGGGGTTTCAACGTGCTGTGGTGTTACTCTTCATGAATTTATGGTAACATTGTTTTAATTTCTGCTTAATGTTATGTGAAAACAATCAATCAACAACCTTTTAGAATAGTCTGAATACAATTATCTTATTCAGTTTGTTGGATTTAGGGTAACATTCTTATTTTGATCGAAGTAGAAGGTATCTCTATTTCTTTAGAATTTCATTGTTGTTCTATTTCTCCACTTGGTTTGATGGTTGATCTTGTGTTTGCAGGAGATCTTTCAGGTTTTCGTAGAGTGTTTGGGGATAGTTCTCGGTTGGACCAGTGAACTCTCAGCGCATATTTTTTGAAGAGCCTACTTCACATAAGCTCCGAGACTTATCTTAAGATTAATTTTTTTTGCAGGGTGTTTTTTGGGCTAGTACCTCTCTAAAATTTCAATTTTTTTTAAAAATATTTGTGGAACATTTGATAGATCTGGCTATTGAGAGCCTTAGATTATCGAATCTGGGAGCAGAGTTGGACTCGTACTCCTCAGATCTGATAGATCTACAATCTTTGTGCATAGATTTGTAAATTTTTTTATAGATTTGGATATTTTTTTTTTAACTTGGCTCTCTGGGGTTTTATTTTGTTTTTGTATATCTGGGTTCTGGGTATTTTGGTTTTCGTTTTTGCAAGTGCAAATCCGAAAGAGAATTTTTTATTTGAAGCCGAATCTAGGCCTTGGAGGGTAGGATCTGACCTCAATGCCATTTTGTAGGGACATTATTCAAAGTTTTTTACAGTCTGAGGGTTTTCAAAATTTGGATTTGAGGATATTATAAGTTTTTCGAGGATAAATTTGAAGCAAAAGAATATATCATTTTAATCAAAAAGAATTTCTGGGATTTTTTTTTTTAGTTTTTTGGGCTACCATTTTTTGTAGCAATTCGTTTTTTAACCCTCCTCTTTGCTGCTTGCTTTTTTCCTTTTCTAACCTTCCCTGTTGTCACTCCTACTACCTCCTCGTTCGTGCGATTATCATCCTCTGCAAAATCAAAGTTCTTCTTTCTACTGCCAAATCACAACCCTTCTGTTTGTTACGTTTTCTTCCAGCTCCTCGTTTTTTCTTCTTTTCCCTCGTTGCCCTCTGTCTTTTCTCTTCCTCTGCGACGTGATTCCTCCCTCTCGCAATGTTCTTTCTTTGTGTTTCCTGTTTTGTCCGCGTGTCCCGTCCTCCCTCGAATCAACCCTCTTCTTTCCCTTCTGCACGTTGGTGGCTTCTTTGCGGGGACTCCTCAACATTCCCTTCGACCTGCAAACATTCTCCATGCTATCAGATTCACACAACTCTTCCTCACTTGTCCGTGAGCCATCCTTCCCTCAGCTTGCAACCTCCTTTCCTCCTCGCATTCACAACATCTCCTCCATTGCTGCGTTTGTCCCTTGCTCCCTTTTGCCTGAGTTTCCTCTCCCTTCTACTGTCGCTCCATCTTGTGTCAAAGCTCCCTCTGCTGCCTCTTTGCATTTTTTGATTTAGGGTTTTAGCTTTAGGCATAAGAAACAAATAAAAAATCTTTTTTTCCTTTGAAGCTCGATTTTCATTTTGTTTTTAGGGTTTCATTTTGATTCAAAAAGGTTTGGCTTTTGAGCTTTGAAAAAGAATTAAACTTGAGAATTTTAATAAAATCTTACCTTAACATTTCGATTTTATTTTTTTATGTGGCCTTTGGCCCATTAAAAAAACAATTAATGTTTTGATTCTTTTATATTTGTCTATTTACAAGAATTTTTCTACAAAACTTAGCACATTAAATTTGCCTAGGAAATAATTAAAATTTTTAATCTAAAATTCTTTCTTGGGGTTTTTGTGTGAGGGGTTTAGGACTTTAAAATTTTAAGGGGAGAAATTTTGTGGAGTTAAATTTTTTAAATTTCTCTATAGTCAAAACACTCTTAAATATCATTTAAATCATCTCTAAAGTTTGACTATAGGAAAGCAATAATTTTATTTATTTATTTATTTATTATTATTATTATTATTATTATTATTAATTTTTTTTTTTTTGGATTTGGGTCATTTAAGAAAATTCATTTTAATTATGGAATTGTTAAGTGTTTAGCATTTAAATTTCATAGCTCTGCATGGTAAGGTTTTGAGCATTTTCTTATGCTTGACATCTATTGAGATTGTTCGTCATTGAATTAATTCTAAGCGTGATTTAATTACTTGAATTATTTGATGTTTATTGCATGTTAAATATATTGCGAATATTTAGAGTAATTATTAAAGTACTCTGTCATGGAATTGTGATAAGTTGCATATCTTTTATTTCATAAACGAAGTATTTTTTGAGCATTTAATATTAAATTGTGAAGAAGATTTTGTTCTCTTTGAGCTATAATCATATTAAAAAGATTTGAAGTAAGCTTGTGGTTAAATTGTGATATTGCGAAGAGTTTATCTTTTAATCTTTGTCTAGTGAAGTGAACTTTTCATTTTGGTGATTAAGAGCTCTGATAATCGCGACATAAGTGCTTTTCATCCTTGAATCTAAGTTCATTTCATCTTCTAATCATCTCGTGCATTTGCATATGAAGTTAGTTTTGCATAATTAAAATTTTCTTCTAAGCATATGCTTGGTCGATAGAGAGATAGGTACCCATCCATCTTTGCTTGAGAAACCTTCTTTTAATAGTACTTAAAACGGTGACCTTGTAGTCGTCAGAGCCACAACTCTCTGCAACGTCAGAAGCACTGGGTATGTTAGAGTTTCAGGAGAAGTATCATTAATCCCACCTTGGTGTGCTTCACCTTATCTTCTCTCTGCCAATTACTACGAAATCAGGCTCAATATAGAAAGGATTGAAGGGTTTAAACTTAGATAGGAATTTAACTAAAATTAACCAAGATTCTTGCATCTCAATTAGTTTTAGGATTTGCATTTCATATAAGATAGTCACTCATCCAAGCAACAGTTGCAAATCAATTACTTGGTCCTATATTTCCTAGCAAGATTGTTGACTCCATAAGGCATTGGTATCAATCGTTTGAATCTAATCAAATCTGATAAGTCTTGCTAAATCTTAATCAAGTACTTGGTCGCTTCACTGTGTCTCCTGAACTGGTTGGTTCCCAACTAGTTCTCTTTCATTCCATGTCCATAGGGTCTAAACCCCCCTTAGCCTGCTGTAGGGAGACAACTTAAACGAAGAGATTGGGGATCAGGGTGGCAGTCCCCGATCAGAGCCATTGTCACGATGCCTAGACACTCTGTGCGACAACACCATGGAAAGACGAAGCACTTAAACAACAAGTATCATTACGTATGAAAATTGGTGGAAGATTGGGTGTTGTTGCTATAATGTATTTCCATCAATGAACAGGTAGCTGATATTTTGACAGAATTTCTTCCTAATAAGAAGCTTGTGTATTTGAGAAACAAGCTTGGATTGGTTGATATCTCTTCTCTAGTTGAGAGGAAGAGAGACACATCGTTCTTGTCTTCACTTTGTAAAGAAAGAATGGAAGATTAGGTAAGCATTTGGTTTTCAATACTCTTTGAGGATGAGGTAGGACATCCAATAGGTAAAGAGTAGTCGAAAAAGAAATTCCTTGAGGATGTGTTAATCCAAGACAGGAATGGTCCTAGAAGGACATACCTTTTGAACATCCGGATGGGGTATGTACCTTAAGAGACAATGATGATGTTGTCTATAAGTCATTGTCTCGCCAACATTGTGCTCTAATCTTGTGGAGAGATGGAGCTGTTAGTCAAGGCCTTGCTATGCAACAATGTTGGTTGGTATGATGAGATGCAATGAGATAAGCTGAAATAATAACTTATGAGATGGCTTACCAATCTGACTCTTCTTATGAGATCTCTTCAGTAAGAGAATGTCCATGTAGCATTATGAATACCTCCCTAGTTAAGAAGGAATGTTGTAATATGTAACTAGGTTCAATCTTCATATGTACTCTTGATTCTTGTATATTGTAAAATGAAAAATAAATTATGATTATCATTTCTATTTTTGTAGCATGGGTTTCATGCTCAAGGTCATTTTATTTTGTCAAAGTACCCATTGAATGCTTCTAGGTTTTTTCATTGAGTCAAGAAGTCAAAGAGTCATTGTTAAATGTAAAAGACCCGATTGGGCATGTTGTAACTGTTGGTTTCTAGTAGCATCAGATGTGCTCTAAGTCTCAAAATTTGTAGGGAGGCTTAGACACATGCATTCTCCAATACTCGGAAATCGTTTTGGGAAATTCCACTTAGAGACAGTTTTATTAAAATAATTAATTATTTTTAATGAGACCCTAAGTCTAAACTTAAAAAATTAAAATAATTAATGGGTATTAATCTAAACTCTGGGTGAAACTTCTAGAAGAAGGCGAAGATCAAGTCAATATGATCCTAGCCATTGATTAGAATCTAATCTAGGTCGTTGATTAATCAATGAGAGGATTATAAATGGAGGCTTGATGGGCACTTAGAGAATACTCCAGAGGCAGATACTCAGTTACCTGAGTAAGATTGATTTTTTCACTGGTCGAAGTTCGACAAGAGAAAATCAAATCAGAGGGAGAGTTGCAGGTGAGAGAGGAAAAGAGAGCATCATCATCTTTCGAGAGTGCAAGGCAGCAAAACGCAGAGCAGGAATAGGGTGACGCAAAAGAGGTAGTGCAGAGGCAGATTGACGCAGAGCCTGCGTGGGCAACTAGACGCTGGGCCAATGTGAGAAGTTTGACGCAGAGGGACGTAGAAGGATTCCGAGGAAGCTCAATACTTCACCTGGATCAGAAATTTGTTAGGAAGCGTCTGTAAAATTTCTCACTCCTATTTTGCTGGTTATAATTTGTACATGAGAATTTGCTGAAGAATAATAAAGAAACCCTCATCTGCTGCACCAGTTTTCCCACATTGGGTTTTTCTGGGGACGATTGTCCTAAAATAACCGTGTCATTGTGATTGTATTTGTGCCAGTATTTTTCCTTACATTTACTTTCTGCAATATTTTAATTGTGAAGGCTGCAGTAGAATATATTTCGATATTTGTTGTAAGAATAGTGTGAATAACTTATTTTTGAGATAATAAGTAGAAGAAATAATATTATCACTGCAGTAGGGTTTCTATTTAGAAATTTTCACATGGTATTAGAGCTTAGGGAAAGCAGAAGCCGAAAGACCTAGCATTGAAGGAAGAAAGGAATTCGAAATTCCTGCAAGGACAGTAATTCGAATATCCAAGGGGCTTGCGCAGTTCAAAGCCAAGAGGATTAGATTTTGTGGGAAAAATCTCTCTGAGTAAGTCGAGAAAGAGGTAAGTCTTTCTGATCGAAATTTGTTAGTGGTAGACAGAACAACGCAGCAGGAGATTCAGCGAGAGGGGTTGTCTAAGGGGGGACACAGTTTTTCCTGTAGCAGTTGCTGGGACAGTTTAGCGTCGAAAATTGGCACATTATGGATACTCAAAGTGTCTCATAGTTATCTAGTAGATTAGATGAAGAATTTGCATACCTAGCAAATTCAACATCAGTAGATGTTTGGTACATAGATAGCGGGGCTTCAACTCATATGACTGGAGTACGAGAACATTTCTTGAGCTATCAAGAAGAACAAATGGACTTCCAAACACTATGGGAAACAGAACGAAATGTACTCTAGTAAGGAGAGACACCATAGCATTTCAGATGGAAGCAGGGACCAACATCCGAGCCACCAATGTTCTGTATGTGCCAGGATTCGGAGTGAACTTGATTTTAGTGTCCCAGTTACAGGACAAGGGATACGATGTATACTTCATGGGAAAGAAAGTATACGTCAAGCATCCAAGATGGAAGAAGAAAAGGCAAATTGGGATTTGAACCAACAAGTTGTATAGATTGCAGCTTGAGTCACCAATGGCACTGATAGGCAACAACTATAATGGTGAGGAGCGAAATGAATTATGGCATAGGCGAATGGGGCATTTACACCATGGAGCACTGAGGATGCTTAGCGAGACTGTTACATGAGTACCAGTCCTTAGTAGTGAACATGATGACTTATGCAGAGGATGTGTACTAGGAAGTACGCTAAAGCAGCTTTTTCTAGAAGTAACAATAGAGCATAATGTGTATTAGGATTGATACACTCAGATATCTGTGGTCCTATGTCCACAAGAGTTCTTAGTGGTGGCGAATACTTCATCAACTTTATCAATGATCACTCCAGAAAAAACTGGATCTATTTCTTAAAGACCAAGGATGAGGTCTTTGATCATTTCTGAGAGTTTAAAGCTCTTGTTGAAAATATGACAGGGAAAAAGATAAAGGTATTACATTCTGATAATGGTGGAGAATACATGGACAAAGACTTCACAGATTTTTGCGCAAGGGAGGGCATCAAAAGAGAGTGGACAACTCCATATAATCCGGAGCAGAATGGAAAAATGGAACTATTGTTGGGGAAGCCAAAGCTATGTTGTATGATCAAGATCTACCTAGGTATCTATGGGTAGAAGCTTGCAACACAACAATGTATATCCAGAGCAAAACTCCTCATAGAGAATTGGGGAAGAAAACGCTTGAAGGGGTCTTCATAAGGAAGAAGCTGAAAGTCAGTCATCTCAGGATATTCAGAAGCGTGGCTTATTGTCACATTCCAGACGAGAAGCGCAGTAAACTAGATTAGACTGCAGAAAAGGGGTATCTCGTAGGATACAACGAGACCTCAAAGGCATACAAAATCTACATTCCTAGCAGTAGGAAGGTTGTAGTGAGACGAGATCCAAAGTTCATGGAGGACAGAGCTTTCAGGAAATCTCATGAGATGCCTGCAGAAGACCAGTCAGGAGATGTTCCATTAGTCCAAGAGCAGCAGGGGCAGTAAGAAGGACAGGTAGGAGGACAGACACCTGGATCGAGTAGAGTGACCAATACCAGTATCTCCTCAGAAGGAGGAAATGCAAATAGTTCTCAGTAGATGGAATGATAGGATCAGGAGGAGGAGTTGGTTGAGCCTCCCACCACCAGTGGTAGAACCAGCATAGAAGTACGACAGACACTGAGGGACGCAGGAGGAGTTTGTTGGAGCTCCTAGAACTAAGAAAAGGCAGCGTAGAAAACCTGACAGCTACCAAGCATTGGTAGCTCAGGTTGAAGAACCCTCTAGCTTTCAAGAAGCTGTTCAACACCAAGTATGGGTGGATGCCATCGTTGAAGAATACAACTCTATAATGACGAATGATGTCTGGGAAGTAGTACCTAGACTGGAAGATAGATCAGCTGTAGGATCATGATGGATCTACAAGATCAATTATGCTGTAGATGGCAGTATAGAGAAGTACAAGGCAAGGTTCGTGGCAAAGGGGTATGCTCAGAAATAAGGAATAGACTATGAAGAGACCTTCGCCCCAGTTGCTCGATACACCTCTATCAGATTTGTTATATCCGTAACAACTCAAATGGGATGGTAGATTCACCAGATGGATGTCAAGACAACATTCTTGAATGGGGTGATAGAAGAGGAGGTGTATATAGAACAACCCGAAGGCTTCGAAACTCATGAGAAGAGAACTTATTTTTGCAAATTAAGGAAATCCCTATATGGGCTCAAGCAGGCACCCAAAGCATGGTATGGTCGGATTGATAGTTACTTGTAGCAGTTGGGATTTGTCAAGAGTGATGCTGATCCCAATATCTACTATTTGATGGTAAAGAATGAGCCACTTATTCTGGTATTATATGTAGATGACCTGTTCTTATCTAGGTCATCCAGGCTCATACAAGATTGCAAGAAGAATCTTGAAGCTGAATTCGACATGAAGGACATGGGGTTGATGCATTATTTTCTAGGGTTGGAAGTTTGGCAGAAGAATGGGGAGATCTTCCTTGGACAAGGAAGATATGCTACAAAAATTCTAAAGAGATTCAGAATGCAGGATTGTCGACCCATGGCTACTCTCGTGATCACCAACTGGAAGAAAATAGATGCATCAGGAGACAAGGAAGTAGACCACACCTTGTAAAGGAAGCTCATTGGGTCGCTCATGTATCCGGTCAACACTAGGCCTGACATTTGCTTTGCTGTCAAGACTCTTAGTCAGTTCATGGTAGAACCAAAAATGGTGCATTGGGCTGCAGCTAAACACATTCTTAGGTATGTGCGCAAAACAGTCGGATATGGGTTGAAATACTCCCAAGGGGAGGATATTAGATTGAATGGGTTCACATATGCAGATTTGGCAGGTAGTTCAGTAGACTGATAAAGTACATCTGGCTAAAACTTCAGTGTTGGATCAGGGATGATATCTTGGTGCAGCAGGAAGCAAAAATCGGTAGCTCTGAGCTCAATAGAAGTAGAATATATGGCAGCCAACACAACTATGTGCGAAGCTATATGTCTCAGAAAATTGCTTGTGAGCTTGTTCAGAAAAAGGATGGAGGCGACCATGGTTTACTGTGTTAAGGACATGGGGTTGATGCATTATTTTCTAGGGTTGGAAGTTTGGTAGAAAAATGGGGAGATCTTCCTTGGACAAAGAAGATATGCTACAAAAATTCTGAAGAGATTCAAAATGCAGGATTGTCGACCCATGGCTACTCCCATGATCACCAACTGGAAGAAAATAGATGCATCAAGAGACAAGGAAGTAGACCACACCTTGTACAGACAACTCATTGGGTCTCTCATGTATTTGGTCAACCCTAGGCCGGACATTTGCTTTGTTGTCAACACTTTTAGTCAGTTCATGGTAGAACTAAAAATGGTGCATTGGGCAGCAGCTAGGCACATTCTTAGGTATGTGCACGAAATAGTCGGATATGTGTTGAAATACTCCCGAGGGGAGGACATCAGATTAAATGGGTTCACAGATGCACATTGGGTAGGTAGTTCAATAGACTGATACAGTACCTCTGGGTACAACTTCAGTGTTGGATCAGGGATGATATCTTGGTGCAACAGGAAGCAGAAATCGGTAAGCTCTGAGCTCAACAAAAGCAGAATATATGGCAGCCAACACAACTACGTGCAAAGCTATATGGCTCATAAATTTGCTTATGAGCTTGTTCAGAAAAAGGATGGAGGCGACCAGGGTTTACTGTGTTAATCAAAGTTGTATCAAATTCTTTGAGAATCCTGTATTTCATGATCGTCGAAACACATAGATATCCGAGGTCACTTTATCAGAGAATGTGTTCCCACAGGAGCAGTACAGCTACAATATGTCCCCACAGGAGAGCAGGTTGCCGATATACTCACAAAGGCTCTCGAAAGAGCTAAGTTTACTTAGTTCAGATAGCAGATGGGTATGGTAGAAAATCCGTTTTAGTAGCAGCAGTGGTTTGCAGTGGCAGTGCCAACAACAACACAAATGCAAAAATTCAGAGGGGGTTGCAGTACGGATGCAATGTTGACAATGGCAGGGTCAGTAGCAGTACAGACGCAACATTTGTGCAAAGGTTGGTGGATAGCATGACAAACATCAGTAGTGCAGAGGGATATGTTACAAACAAAGTTATGCTTCAACAAATTGCATTGCTAGAGCACATTCCTCACTAAGAGGGAGTGTTGATTTCTGGTAGCATGAAATGTGCTCTAAGTTTCAAAATTTGCAGGGAGGCTTAGACACATGCATTCTCCAATACCTAGAAATCATTTTGGGAAATTCCATCTGGAGATAGTTTTATTAAAATAATTAATTATTTTTAATGAGACCCTAAGTCTAAACTTAGGAAATTAAATAATTAATGGGTATTGATTTAAATTGTGGGTGGAACTTCTAGAAGAAGGCAGAGATCAAGTCAATATGATTCTAACCATTGATTAGAATCTAATCTGGGCCGCTGATTGATCAACAAGAGGATTATAAGAGGAGGCTTGATGGGCACTTGGAGAATACACTGAAGGCAGATACTCAGTTACCTGAGTAAGATCGATTTTCTCACTGGTCGAAGTTCGACAAAAGAAAATCAAATCAGAGGGAGAGTTGCAGGTGAGAAAGGAAGAGAGGGCATCATCATCTTTCGAGAGTGCAAGGCAGGAAGACACAGAGCAGGAATAGGGTGACGCAGAAAGAGGCAACGCAGAGGCAAATTGACACAGAGCCTGCGTGGGTAGCTAGACGTTGGGCCAGTGTGAGAAGTTTGACGTAGAGGGACGTAGAAGGATTCAGGGGAAGATGAGTACTTCACCTAGACCAGAAATTTGTCAAGAAGCGTCTGTAAAATTTCTCTCTCCTGTTTTGCTAGTTGTAATTTGTACATGACAATTTGCGGAAGAATAATAATAAAGAAACCCTCTGCTACATCGGTTTTCCCACATTGGGTTTTTCCGGGAACGATTGTCCAAAAATAACTGTTATTATGATTGTATTTGAGCCAGTATTTTTCCTTACATTTACTTTCTGTAATATTTTAATTGTGAAGGCTGCAATATAATATATTTCGATATTTGTTGTAAGAACACTGTGAATAACTTATTTATGAGATAATAAGTAGAAGAAATAATATTATCACTACAGTAGGATTTCTATTTAGAAATTTTTACAGTAACATGTCAAGAATTATTTTTCAGTCAAAAGAGTCAAAATACCCCTCCAAGACCAAGTTGGCTTGGCAACAGAGAAGTCAACCTAATTAGGGCATGTCCTCCTCCTTGGAAGCCCATATATAAGAGAGCATTCAACCTCTTATGGACTCACTCACTCATTCACTCATCTATCAAGCGAAGGACAAGAGGAAGAAGGCAAGCAAAGGACTGGAAGGACGAGGAAGATTTTCAATCTCTCTCTCTCTCTCTATACATCTCATACGTGCGAAAGGAAGGCTAGGGTTTTGCAGCTACTAGGTCGAAGTTTTGAAGAAGTCAAGGAGGTTCGAAGTCTAAGGAAAAAGAGGCAATTTGATCTCTCACAAGACATAGAAGAAGAAGCAGTTTGAGCAAAGGAAGGAAGAAACTCCATAAACCCTAATTCACCCACACATGCAAAGTTGTAGCTAGTTGCAGGGCGCCGGAAATTTCAGACTTATAGTGGGGGCCGAAAAGCTGTAGCTGGAGGTCGAAGTTGTGAAGCTGGAAGAGATTTGAATTGGTTTGACTTGGATAGAAGAAGTACATCATCAAGGAGGTTTGACTTGGTCTTGGAAGGGTATTGGTCTTGGTCTAGATGTCTTGAATTTGTCATTTGAAGAATCTATAAGAGAAGCGATTTGTGGGTTTTCCTCTCAAGAGGAGAGGTTTTGGCCCTGGCTAGTAGCCTACATCTTGTGTCCTTGTGTACTATTGATCTTCATGTTTTGGTAGCTATTTGATGATAAGAACAACATAATAATAAGAAAAGAAGAAGCTAATAGTCAACAAAAGTAAAAGAACATCACAATTAGTTATCAAGTCTAAGAGAAATCACCTCATTTGTTGCCCTATTGATTTCTTAACAGTTCTCCCAAGAACCTTTCATAAAGATGGTTCTTCCAAAATCATGATGATCCTTTTAAGCAAGATGACTACCTCTAACATAATGTTAGATAATGTCCGGATGCATACTATGCAAAAATGGTCTATCTATCCATTTGTCTAAATGATCTCTACAAAGCAACTTAATCATGTAAATACCAAATATGCTACTATCATATGCTTCTTTCTATGATACTATGCAAAGCATACTATTCTAAAAGAAAGATTAATCTTCTCAGAGAACCTGACAGTCAGCGAATCTTCTTTAGTAGTAAAGATCCTTCACTTCTTCCTTGTTTGCCTTCTTCTCAAGTTCTCCCATTGCTTTACATGAGCTTTACTTCTTTTCTTTCTCTTATCGTTCTGCTTGTTTGGACAATCCCTCTTAAAGTGTCCAAATTCATTGCATCCAAAACACTGTATTTTGGACATGTCTTTCTTTTTGGACTTGCCAAACTTTCCCTTTTTCAGCGTCTTGACTTGGGCTAGAAAGGCTTGAGATTGCTTATTTAATCCAATATCATCCTTTGTTAGAAAATCAGAAAGGCAGAAAGATTTTCTTTATATAGATAATTACTTGTGACTTTCTTATCTTTATGTTCTTTTATCTTTTAGTTCATTAAGCAATTACCAAAACAATAGCACAAAGATCATAGACACCAGATATAGGCGGACAGCCAGGGCAAAACCCCTATCTAGGGGAAAACCCAGTCAACACTCTTCCTTAATAACTTCCAAAGATAATACATGACTCTTAATAGACTTCCTCCACACCAAGTCAACCTTTTCTTTTTTTGTAGATGAAGACTTCTTCAATAATAACTTCGACCTAATAGTAAAAACTTGTAGTAGCAACAGAATTTTGACCCAACAGTTAGCCTAGCAACAACTTCAACCCAACAGTTAGCCCAACAACAACTTTGACCCAGTAGTTAGCCCAACAACAACTTTGATCCAGTAACAACACTTTGACCCTCCTATAGTAGACCAGAAAATCCACACGAGTGAGAGAGAGAGACATGTTGAAATTTGGTACCGGAGGACAAGTGGTTCCTTAAGGCTTTGATCTTTGGCCTAGGGAAAAGTGTCCAAAAGAATTTAATTTTTCTCCTAAAGTGACTTTATAATTTTTATAAAGTTAAAATCTAATTTAAAAGTGACTTTAAGTGATAAAGTTACTAAAGTCTAATTTTAAAGTGACTTTTATAAAGTCAATGAAAAATTAGAAAGGAAACGTGACTTTGGAAATAAATGATTAAGTGGGTCTTTATTAAAGTGGGGTGAATTAAAAAATAGAAAGTGAGATTTAAATGTGCATCTAATCTCAGCCATAGATCTAAATCTATTTCAGCCATTGGATTTAGGGATCACCAAAAAGTCAACTTAGGGTTGGATTAAGGGAGGAAAAGGAGGAAAAGATCATTCATTCTTTCATGAGCAGATTGAGAGAGAGAGAGAGCAAGAGAGCAAGGGAGATTTTTGGACGAGGAGGAGGCAGCGGCTTGGCACACATACCAAGGCAACATTTAAGCAAATCCTTACAGCTGAATGAGCAAGCAGTAAAAGGCAGATTTTTGCTGAGCAAACAGTAAAAGACAGATTTGTTTTTGCACAGAAATCGAGGCAGCTGATTTTCTGCACAAAAATCGAGGTCCGTACAGTCTGTCTGTATCGTTTGTACAGCTTATTCGTACAGTCCGTACAGTCGTCCGTACAGTCCGCACAGCCGTCCGTATCGTTCGTACAGTGGCCATACAGTATTGTGCTGCTGTTTGGAAATTTCCAGTGGGCTGTGAGGCTCAGAAATCGAGATAAGTTGTAAATTTGCTTGCTGATTTTGCTGATTTTTACTGAAATTTCTCACTGTAAAAAGGCATTTTCCATAAATAAAGAAGAGCTCTCAAACTGGTTTTCCCCAAGAGTTGTAGGGGGTTTTTCCAGGGTCACATTGATAAAAAATCTCTGTGTTTAAATGTGTTTTAATGGCTGTTTGTTACTGCTGATTTTTATTTCTACAATTTCCAGCATTCTGTAAAATTTACAGAATTTGTGTTTTCAGAAATTTTTTTATTTTTATTTATTTATTTTTTTGTTCAGTTATTAAATGTATGGTTATGGGAAAGAGCATTTAACTATATGGGAGAAATAAGGGGAAACTGAAAACCAGGGTGGGAAAACAGAAATTTCTACATGGTATCAGAGCTTGAGTGCTGAAGAGCAGTTTGGGACAGCAAAAGGGAAAAAATTACAGCTGCTGATTTTTCACTCTGAAAATTCCAGCAAGTTGATTTTTCACAAACAACAGTTTATCTTTACTACAACAGTGCTATTTTTCAGTTTTAGGACAGCAGGATGTCATTGGGATTGAGGGTGGGGGATAGGTTGGATGGGCATACAAATTACAGCGTTTGGAAGGAGAGAATGCAGAGTATCTTTGAGGAGGCAGAAATCTGGGATATCATGGTGCATACCACACAAAACCCTATTGTTGTGCCTACTGATACTACTCAGTTGGCTGCTTATAATAAAAAGAACAACAAGGGTAAGAGATTGATTTTAGACGGAATCAAAGACCATTGCATTCCTCATGTGAGAGGAAAGAGCAATGCCCATGAGATGTGGACAACATTGTCCAATCTCTACCAGAGTACCAATGAGAACCGGAAAATGGTCCTGAAGGAGAAGCTGAAGAACATTAAGATGGAATGATAGTGCAGCTGGATATCTCACAAAGATTACTAATGTGAGAGATGAGTTGGCAGCAATTGGAGAGGCCATTCAACCCACTGAGTTGGTGCGGATTGCGGTGAATAGCTCTCCCCATTCATGGATGAACTTTGCTGATGGGGTTTGTGCACGTGAGACCCTTCCCACATGGGAGAGGTTTTTGGATGATTGCATTCAGACAGAGATCAGGAAAGGTCAGCTTGGGGCAGCCAAGCCAGTTGAGCAGGATGAGGATGTAGCACTGTTGGCAGGAGGCAAGAAAGGCAAAGGGAAGAAGCAGGCTTCCACAAGCAATGGTGGGGGCAAAGGCAAAGGTAAAGGTAAACAGGGTAACACACAGAAGGACTATTCCAAGGTGAAGTGTTGGAATTGTCAAAAGATGAGACACTATGCAGTTGTGTGTCCGGAGAAGAAGAAGAAGAAGGGGAAGGACCAGAGCTTGGCAACTTCAGCAGAGGTTGAGGACTTTGCAAGTCGTTTTGACCGGGAGTTTGCATACACTACGTGTGAGTCCTCGAGTGCAGGATCACCTGCCACACAGGTTCAGAGGGAGCATGCTTTTCCCTCGATTAGCGGAGCATCTTCGGGTATCTGGTATTGTGGACAATGGGGCTTCATGTCACATGATAGGAGTCCGTGAGTACTTCTTAGAGATTTCAGAGAGTGGCACTGATATAGAGGTAGTACTCGGTGATGACAGAGTTGTTAGAGCAGTCGGGGTGGGGACACTGACATTTCAGAGGGAGTCCAAACCTCCCTTGAAGGTAACAGATTTTCTTTATGTGCCAGGGATGAGGAAGAACCTCATATCCGTCTCAGCTTTGGAGGACAGAGGGTATGAGGTACTGTTCAGGGGAGGACAGGTGTTGATGTATCCCAGGGGCACTCCAGCTGATTCAGTTAGAGTGATAGGTGTACACCATGCAAAGGTGTACAAGTTTGCATTCCAACCCCTTTTGGTATTGAGCAGTAGTACTGACAGCAGAGCTAGCAGTTTTGAGCTGTGTGAGATTTGGCACCGCAGGATGGGACATATGTATCATGGAGCCTTGAGGACCTTGCAGGAGATCACTACAGGTATGCCAGATTTCAGTACTGATCACTTTGATACTTGCAGAGGATGTGCGATGGGCAAGTTTGCCAATTCCCCTTTTCCCAGCAGTGATAGCAGAGCGACTGGGATACTTGATTTGATTCATTCTGATGTGAGCGGTCGGATGTCTCATGTTTCCTTGAGTGGATATGAGTACTATGTTTTATTCATTGATGATCACTCCAGGAGGACCTGGATTTATTTCTTGAAGACCAAGAGTGAGGTCTTCAAGCGGTTTCAGGAGTTTAGAGCTCTTGTGGAGACACAGACAGGTCGGAAGATCAGGTCCCTGAGGTCGGACAATGGAGGAGAGTACACCCTTGGAGAGTTTGTTGACTATTGTGCGGATGCAGGCATTAGGAGGGAGTTCACTGTTCCTTACAACCCCCAGCAGAACGGGGTTGCGGAGAGGAAGAACATATCCATCATAGGGGCTGCCAAAGCCATGTTACATGATCAGGGGTTGCCATTGTTCTTGTGGGCAGAGGCCTGCAACACAGCTGTTTAGTTGCAGAACAAGAGTCTGCATCGTGCCTTGGGGCACATGACTCCTGAGGAGGCTTTCTCTGGGAAGAAGCCTGATATTGGTCATCTTCATATCTTTGGATGCATTACATACTCCTATATACCCAAGGAGAAGAGGACCAAACTAGAGCCCACCGCAGAGAAGGGTATCTTTGTGGGCTACAGTGAGACCTCAAAGGCCTTTCGAAATTACATTCCTACACAGAGGAGAGTTGTTGTCAGACGGGATGTGAAGTTCGAGGAGGACAGGGCCTTTAGGAGGTCACGGGAGTTAGAGTATCTGGATTAGTCAGACCCTCGGCAGCAGTTGAGTCAATCGCAGGGATCCAATGGGCAAGGATCAGGAGGATCAGGAGGTACATCTATGAGGATGTCAGGTCCGTTAGTGAGCAGTGGCTCACCGAACTAGAGGGGTGGTGCTCCGGGCAGCATGCAGAGCAATTCACTAGGGAGTCCACTAATGGACAGTTCACACGGTACCTCAGCTTCTACAGGTTAAGGTGCAGGCAGGAGGACAGCAGACAGACAATCAGGAGTTCAGGCTACTGATGGTGATGAGGAGGAGTTTCATTCTCCTATGGGAGAAGCATGCTCAGGGAAGAGGAAGCCCAAGTGGCTTCAAGACACCTTGAGAGATGCCTCATCTGTTACTGAGCCGAAGAGGCCGATCAGAGAGAGTAGACCACCTGAGAGGTTTTGTAGCTATATGGCGATGGTTACCAGCATCCTTGACTTTGAGCCTTCTAGCTATGAGGAGGCAGCTAGCCAACAAGTCTGGAGAGGCGCCATGCAGGAGGAGTATTCTTCTATCATGAAGAATGATGTTTGGGAGGTGGGGCCGAGGCCTGAGGGCAAATCCGTGGTTACTTCCAGATGGCTTTACAAGGTAAAGCATGCTGTAGATGGCAGCATTGAGAAATTCAAAGCGAGGTTTGTGGCTAGAGGGTTCTCCCAGGTAGATGGAGTTGATTATGAGGAGACCTTCACTCCCGTGGCTCGATATACTTCGATCTGCTCCATTATATCGATAGCAGCAGAGATGGGTTGGAAGATCCACCAGGTGGATGTGAAGACTGCATTTCTCAATGGCTTGATACAAGAGGAGGTGTACATTGAGCAACCACAGGGCTTTGAGGTGCATGGGAAGGAGTCCCATGTGTGCAGACTGAAGAAGGCCCTTTAAGGCCTGAAGCAAGCTCCCAGAGCTTGGTACTCCAGGATAGATACATATTTGCAGGGGATGGGTTTCACAAAGAGTGAGGCAAATCTGAACCTTTACTTTATTGTGATAGGTGAGGAGCCTCTCATTCTGGTGCTGTATGTGGATGACTTGGTCATTACAGGTGCAGAGAGACTCATAGAGCACTGCAAGAGAGATCTTGTGGCGGAGTTTGAGATGAAGGACATCGGCTTGATGCATTACTTTTTGGGTTTGGAGGTGTGGAGGAGGAGGGGCATTTCTTCCTGGGGCAGGGGAAGTATATTGTGGACATCTTTAGTAGATTCCACATGGAGGATTGTAGACCCATGTCGACACCGATGATCACCAACTGGAAGAAGCTTCATGCTTCGGATTCCGAGTTGGTGGATCCCACATTGTACAGGCAGCTGATTGGTTCCTTGATGTATTTGGTCAACACTAGACCAGATATCTGTTTTGAAGTCAACACGATGAGTCAGTTTATGTGTGAGCCTAGGAAGGTTCACTGGGTGGCTGCAAAACACATTTTGCGGTACTTGCAGGGGACAGTGGATTATGGTCTGGACTACAGGCAGGGAAATGGAGTGAGATTGGTAGGATACACTGATTCTGATTGGGCAGGTTGTGCTTCTGATAGGAAGAGCACTTCAGGGTGCTGTTTTGGGTTGGGTTCAACAGTAGTGTCATGGTTCAGCCGGAAGCAGCAGTCAGTAGCACTGAGTTCAGCAGAAGCAGAGTATATGGCAATCAGTCTAGCTAGTTGTGAGGCCATCTGGTTTCACAAGATGTTGTTTGGCTTATTTGGTCAGTCGTTGAGACCTTCAGTGATTTACTGTGATAATCAAAGTTGCATTAAAC
>APFE030483126.1:189929-204181 GCA_000404065.3 Pinus taeda | reverse complement strand
GTGAGTACTTCTCGGAGCTTTCAGAGAGTGGCACTGATATTGAGGTAGTACTCGGTGACGACAGAGTTGTTAGAGCAGTCGGGGTGGGGACACTGACATTTCAGAGGGAGTCCAAACCTCCATTGAAAGTGACAGAGGTTCTTTATGTGCCAGGGATGAGGAAGAACCTCATATCTGTCTCAGCTTTGGAGGACAGAGGATATGAGGTACTGTTCAGGGGAGGACAGGTGTTGATGTATTCCAGGGGCGCTCCAGCTGAGTCAGCTAGAGTGATAGGTGTACGCCATGCAAAGGTGTACAGGTTTGCATTCCAGCCCCTTTTGGCATTGAGTAGTAGTACCGACAGCAGAGCTAGCAGTTCTGAGCAGTGTGAGATTTGGCACCGCAGGATGGGACATATGTATTATGGAGCCTTGAGGACCTTGCGGGAGATCACTACAGGTATGCCAGATTTCAGTACTGATCACTTTGATACTTGCAGAGGATGTGCTATGGGCAAGTTTGCCAAATCCCCTTTTCCCAGCAGTGACAACAGAGCGACTAGGATACTTGATTTGATTCATTCTGATGTGAGCGGTCGGATGTCTCATGTTTCCTTGAGTGGATATGAGTACTATGTTTTATTCATTGATGATCACTCCAGGAGGACCTGGATTTATTTCTTGATGACCAAGAGTGAGGTCTTCAAGCGGTTTCAGGAGTTCAGAGCTCTTGTGGAGACACAGACAGGTCGGAAGATCAAGTCCCTGAGGTCGGACAATGGAGGAGAGTACACCCTTGGAGAGTTTGTTGACTATTGTGTGGAGGCAGGCATCAGGAGGGAGTTCACTGTTCCTTACAACCCCCAGCAGAACGGGGTTGCGGAGAGGAAGAACAGATCCATCATAGGGGCTGCCAAAGCCGTGTTACATGATCAGGGGTTTCCATTGTTTTTGTGGGCAGAGGCCTGCAACACAGCTGTTTACTTGCAGAACAGGAGTCCGCATCGTGCCTTGGGGCACATGACTCCGGAGGAGGCTTTCTCTGGGAAAAAGCCTGATATTGGTCATCTTCATATCTTTGGATGCATTACATACTCCTATATACCCAAGGAGAAGAGGACCAAACTAGAGCCCACCATAGAGAAGGGTATCTTTGTGGGCTACAGTGAGACCTCAAAGGCCTTTCGGATTTACATTCCTGCACAGAGGAGAGTTGTTGTCAGACGGGATGTGAAGTTCGAGGAGGACAGGGCCTTTAGGAGATCACGGGAGTTGGAGTATTTGGATCAGCCAGACCCTCAGCAGCAGTTGAGTCAGTCACAGGGATCCAGTGGGCAGGGATCAGGAGGATCTGGAGGTACATCTATGAGGATGTCAGGTCCATCAGTGAGCAGTGGTTCACCGAGCCAGAGGGGTGGTGCTCCGAGCAGGTCACAGAGCAGTTCACTAGGGAGTCCACTGATGGACAGTTCACACGGTACCTCAGCGTCTACAGGTTCAGGTGCAGGCAGGAGGACAGCAGACAGACAGTCAGGAGTTCAGGCTACTGATGGTGATGAGGAGGAGGAGTTTCATTCTCCTATGGGAGGAGCATGCTCAGGGAAGAGGAAGCCCAAGTGGCTTCAGGACACCTTGAGAGATGCCACATCTGTTGCTGAGCCGAAGAGGCCGGTCAGAGAGAGTAGACCACCTGAGAGATTTTGTAGCTATATGGCGATGGTTACCAGCATCCTTGACTCTGAGCCTTCTAACTATGAGGAGGCAGCTAGCCAGCAGGTCTGGAGAGAGGCCATGCAGGAGGAGTATTCTTCTATCATGAAGAATGATGTTTGGGAGGTGGTGCCGAGGCCTGAGGGTAAGTCTGTGGTTACTTCCAGATGGCTTTACAAGGTAAAGCATGCTGCAGATGGCAGCATTGAGAAATTCAAAGCGAGGTTTGTGGCTAGAGGGTTCTCCCAGGTAGAGGGAGTTGATTATGAGGAGACCTTCGCTTCCGTGGCTCGATATACTTCGATTCGCTCCATTATATCGATAGCAGCAGAGATGGGTTGGAAGATCCACCAGATGGATGTGAAGACCGCATTTCTCAATGGCTTCATACAGGAGGAGGTGTACATTGAGCAGCCAGAGGGCTTTGAGGTGCATGGGAAGGAGTCCCATGTGTGCAGACTGAAGAAGGCCCTTTATGGCCTGAAGCAAGCTCCCAGAGCTTGGTACTCCAGGATAGACACTTATTTGCAGGGGATGGGTTTCACAAAGAGTGAGGAAGATCTGAACCTTTACTTTATTGTGATAGGTGAGGAGCCTCTCATTCTGGTGCTGTATGTGGATGACTTGGTCATTACAGGTGCAGAGAGACTCATAGAGCACTGCAAGAGAGATCTTGTGGCGGAGTTTGAGATGAAGGACATCGGCTTGATGCATTACTTTTTGGGTTTGGAGGTGTGGCAGGAGGAGGGGCATTTTTTCCTGGGGCAGGGGAAGTATATTGTGGACATCCTTAGCAGATTCCACATGGAGGATTGTAGACCCATGTCGACACCGATGATCACCAACTGGAAGAAGCTTCATGCTTCGGATTCCGAGTTGGTGGATCCCACATTGTACAGGCAGCTGATTGGTTCCTTGATGTATTTGGTCAACACTAGACCAGATATCTGTTTTGCAGTCAACACGATGAGTCAGTTTATGTGTGAGCCTAGGAAGGTTCACTGGGTGGCTGCAAAACACATTTTGCGGTACTTGCAGGGGACAGTGGATTATGGTCTGGACTACAGGCAGGGAGATGGAGTGAGGTTGGTAGGATACACTGATTCTGATTGGGCAGGTTGTGCTTCTGATAGGAAGAGCACTTCAGGGTGCTGTTTTGGGTTGGGTTTAGCAGTAGTGTCATGGTTCAGCCGAAAGCAGCAGTCAGTAGCACTGAGTTCAGTGGAAGCAGAGTATATGGCAATCAGTCTAGCTAGTTGTGAGGCCATCTGGCTTCGCAAGATGTTATTTGGCTTATTTGGTCAGCCGCTAAGACCGTCAGTGATTTACTGTGATAATCAGAGTTGCATTAAACTCACGGAGATCCAGTATTTCATGACAGGTCAAAGCATATTGGGATCAAATATCATTTCATTAGAGACTATGTTCAGAAGGGAGCTGTGAAGCTTGAGTATATTTCCACTGATGAGCAGGTTGCAGATATTCTTACCAAAACCTTACCACAGGGCAAGCATGTCTACTTCAGAGACAAGATGGGTGTGGTGAGGAACACCTTCTGGGCAAGCATGTCTACTTTAGAGACAAGATGGGTGTGGTGAGGAACACCTTCTTCGGTAAGAGGAAGTGTTGAAATTTGGTACCGAAGGATAGGTCGTTCCTTAAGGCTTTGATCTTTGGCCTAAGGAAAAGTGTCCAAAAGAATTTAATTTTTCTCCTAAAGTGACTTTATAATTTTTATAAAGTTAAATCTAATTTAAAAGTGACTTTAAGTGATAAAGTTACTAAAGTCTAATTTTAAAGTGACTTTTATAAAGTCAATGAAAAATTAGAAAGGAAAAGTGACTTTGGAAATAAATGACTAAGTGGGTCTTTATTAAAGTGGGGTGAATTAAAAAATAGAAAGTGAGATTTAAATGTGCATTTAATCTCAGCCATAGATCTAAATCTATTTCAGCCATTGGATTTAGGGATCACCCAAAAGTCACTTAGGATTGGATTATGGGAGGAAAAGGAGGAAAAGATCATTCATTCTTTCATGAGCAGATTGAGAGAGAGAGCAAGAGAGCAAGGGAGATTTCTGGACAAGGAGGAGAAGGAGGCAGCAGCTTGGCACACATACAAAGGCAGCATTTAAGCAAATCCTTACAGCTGAATGAGCAAGCAGTAAAAGGCAGATTTGTTTTTGCATAGAAATTGAGGCAACTGATTTTTTGCACAAAAATCGAGGTCCATACAGTATGTCCGTATCGTCAGTACAACATGTCCGTACAGTTCGTACAACCGTCCGTACAGTAGCCGTACAATATTGTGCTGCTGTTTGGAAATTTCCAGTGGGCTGTGAGGCCCAGAAATCGAGATAAGTTGTAAATTTGCTTGCTGATTTTGCTGATTTTTGCTGAAATTTATCACTGTAAAAAGGCATTTTCCAGAAATAAAGAAGAGCTCTCAAACTGGTTTTCCTCAAGAGTTGTAGGGGGTTTTTCCAGGGTCACATTGACCAAAAATATCTATGTTTAAATGTGTTTTAATGGCTGTTTGTTACTGCTGATTTTTATTTCTGCAATTTCCAGCGTTCTGTAAAATTTTCAGAATGTGTTTTCAGAATGAATTTTTTTATTTTTTATTTTTTATTTTTTTGTTCAGTTGTTAAATGTATGTTTATGGGAAAGGACATTTAACTATATGGGAGAAATAAGGAGAAACTGAAAACCGGGGTGGGAAAACAGAAATTTCTAGAAGACAAACCTAGAAACTTTGATCTTCCTTCTTCCAACAAATATGCTCCTACTTCTGCAACTTCACACTTTTTCTGCTCTTCTTCTTGGATATTGAACTTGAGTGAGTGGGAGTGCTCCAATTGAATTCGAATTGCTTGTATATATCCCCTTCTGGTGAGGTCAAATTACCTTGTTTGATGTTGATTTGATCTCCTTGATGCCAACTTGGTGTGGAGGTGACAAATACCTTATTTGACTCAATAATAAATCTTTGTACATGATTCAAAAGCCCAAGAAGGGTCTCTTTAAATGGACAATGACTTTAATGACTCGGAATAAATTCTAGAAGTCCTCAATGGGGACTTTGACCTAAAACATGATGATCCAAGCATGAAACCCATGCTTTAATAAAACATTAATAATAATAAAAATTTCCTTTTCTTTCTATTGATAAACATATTTCATTATGACTCAAATACAATTTATGAAGACTAAACCTAGTTACATTCTTCAACACTTCCTCTTAACTAGGGAAGTATTCATACTTACATATACAAGTACATGGAAGATCTCAAAACACCTGAACCATGAAGAGTTTATGCACTTACGGTGCCATAGACTAGATTCCTGAACAGGGCAATCTATCCGGGTGGGACTTAGATGGACTAAAGCTTTTAGTCTCTCTAGGTACCATTAGGCTTGCTAACCATCAACTCAAGGATCTAGGTGCGTAATGCAAGGTCAAAGCTGTATGACCAATGCCACCCTCTCTACTGCTTCGAGAACTAAACATCAACACATATGCTAGCCAGATGTCGCCCTAGGCATTATACACTCTCTAACCTCAAGCATGCATTTCAAAAACTTTTAGAGAGATTTACCTGAACAGTCACAACGCCAATCAGTAACAACTTTTCAAATACTCATGAGTAGACACAAACCTTCAGGGTCTTCTAAGTTTCTGATGTTGCTTCACGATTTATCTTGGTAGGACTTAGAGGCTTCCCAAACAAATATTGACAAGGGTTTCCTTAAACTTTCAACTTCCTTTACTACTTCACATGCAAAAACCAAATCCTGCTTTCCTTCCATCAATATTCATTCTCCATTTTTCTTCTTCAAGGTATCCATCATGACTACAATATGCCCTCCCTCTCAACTTGGAAGATATACTCTTTTCTTTATCTAGACTCCATCTTAGGGAGATCCATAGTTTTAAAAACCGAAACCAGTGACCAGATTGTTCCACCTAATAAACCGGGTTTCAAACCGGAACCGGTAAAACTGGGACTAGTCAAATCTCAATGAACTGGTCTTTAAAATAATACATGAAATGATTAGTTTTTAATTAAAAAAACTACTTTTAAGATTTAAAACCATGATTCCAAACCAATAGAGACAAAATATGCAAGGTTTTCTCATCTATATACCATGTAAAGGTGAATATATCAAAATGGCACCGAGCGCAATACATATCAACAACAAATACATAATCAATGAGGCTCTAAATGGCCTTTGGAGTGCGAAAACAATGCTTTAAGATATGGGGCCACTGACCTACTACAAGTCTAGACATCGGTGATCAACAACATGATCACTCCTCATCATGATCAAACTCATCACCACTACTAGACAAGAGATCATAACCACGAACTACATAAATAATATGGATCAGAGTTTGAGGACTCCTAAAACTCCTCCACAACTTTAGTAGTAACAAAAATAGACATCAAAACTACAAATCACTGATCAACATGGTCACTCATGAAACTCATCAATTGATTCAGCACTACTAGAAATGGGATAATCAACAAGAGATACATAAACATCATCTAGCTCAAAGTTTTCAGACTTGGATTGCTTGACCTTATAACATGATAGAAATTGAAAAGGTTTAACATGCCTAACCAATGATTTGGGTTTGAGTGAAGGGTTTATCTCCTCAACCTTATAATGTGGTAGAAAAAGATTAGCATGCCTAACTAGTTGTTTTCCTTTGAGTGAAGGGTACATTCTTATTAAGGCCATGGTAGAGGAGTTCAACAATCAATACCTCAACATCAACAAAGTTCAAAAATCAATGCCGCCAACATCAAGGTTATTAAAGGGCTTCATGCTCTTGATCAAATGCCAATCTCATACCCTTACGCATGATAGAATCAAATGGAAACATTGCAAACCCCCAAACCATGAAACCCTGAAAACCATTAAGTCTGTTGAATTTTGAGTGAAATCTAAAATTCTAGTTTCTCCATATGAAATCCAATGAGGTC
The DNA here is from genome assembly GCA_000404065.3 of Pinus taeda. Taxonomy (NCBI): domain Eukaryota; kingdom Viridiplantae; phylum Streptophyta; class Pinopsida; order Pinales; family Pinaceae; genus Pinus; species Pinus taeda. Next base: position 197,500 of record APFE030483126.1, on the reverse strand, counting down.
AAAACCACTCTCAAACATCATGAGTCATTTCATGGTAATGTTAAAAATTTAAGTAAAAGGAGGAACCATTAATTGCCAACATTGTTAGTGTTGAGATGTGTTAGGCAAATGAGAGGGTAGGCATGCTTTTCTTGGAAGGACTATTTTTGGAGGAAAACAACACCAAATTTCCCTCAAAACAACTTCAACACTCACAAAACTGCATTCTATGGGGTCAGCTGCCATAGCAATAAACCGACCGGTTTGACCATAAACTAGTCGGTTCCATCGTAAACCGACCGGTTTGGTCTGGTTTTTGTGAAATTTTGGCGAAATGGACCCTTCAACCAGGTTTTTTGGCTGGTTTGACCCGATCACCCAATGAATTGGCTGGTTTGACAGGTTTTCGGTTCAAGACGACCGATTTTTAAAACCATGGGGAGATCAACTTCTTTCTATGACATTGGAGAATCTTTTATGGCTTCCATCCTTCTTATCAGAGTCATCTTGATCATCATTTCATATAACTTCCTTCATCATGCTTATCTTACGAATACCAACTTAGACATCAAGTACAACCAAATACATACATATAGAAGCATGAAGTTAACTATATCAAAATCATACAATAACAGAAGCATTAGACTTTAGACAACAAATACCTAAACTTAGGTAGGTTCATAATCAACAAGAGACACATACTTTTATATTTCAACTTCTTGCTAGGGTTTTGTCATAAACCTTAGACTAAGACTTGGAGCAACTTCATCAAGATAACATTCTTCATTATATCTAGGGTCTCAATATTTTTAGAGATATGACATACTTTACTATAATATATTGCAAACCCTAGAAGAAATTCAAACAAGTATAGTTCTACAATGCATCCAACATCTTTAGAATTCATATGTTAGACTTCTACTAGATTTAATGCAAACCCTAGATTCCATGCATGAGACACTAAAACAGATGACACCAATCAAAATAATCATAACACAATCTAAGGTTTCAACGATACAACAAACTCCTATTAGGGTTTGTTGTCAACCCTAGATTTTTATCATAATGGAAACAATATTACAATATCCTAGAATATCAAACTTCTACTAGGGCTTAGTTACAAACCCTAGAACTTATCAACAATGACCTTAGCACAAATACATATCTAGGATAATCATGCACAAGCATATCATAACACATATAGGACAAACTCACACGAATATCAATACATTTAAAGTTAGACATATAATGATCTTGATTAGGCTAGGGTTTTGATCAAACAGATAAATCATATACCTAGGGTTTCATTCCTAGAAGTCAGCTCTCGATACATAAGCGTTTTTACTCATAAAACCTAATTTACCAAAACCTCAAAGTCTAGGAACACATTACCATCCAACCCTTAAGGACTAGGGTTTCCATAACAATACTAAGGCACCAAATATGACATTATCATCAAAACCCCAAACATCAAGAGAATAGTATTTTCTAGATTTCATTAGTATCCCTAAGTAGACTAGGGTTTATCACATTAACATTGGCATACCCTTAGGTTAGGGTTTTACAGAGAACCTATTAGGGTTCCACAAACATAATGATTTTAATGAGGGTAGATTAAATCTAATGATTAATCTCCCAAACAAGAATCTCTATGTTTCAAAGGTCCTAGACATAACACTTTTTAGTAATGTAAAGCAGATTCCTAAAATGAATGAGTATACCTTTATAATGAAGAGAAACAAAACCTTATAGTCTAAGACATACCTTTGAGTTTAGACAAACATTATAGGACATCAATTTCAATGCTTTATCTTGTGAGATCTACTCCATAGCCCTTGAGCATATCAAGCAAGCTTTTCCTAAACAAGGAAAGTATAAAGAAATGTTATTAGCATCTAGCATAAATATATCTAGTTGAGAAAAGGAAAACCAAATATAAAAGATAATACAAGGAGTAAGATACTTATCTTTGGAAAATGGTGAGGTCTCCCTCTTAATCCAATGTAAAGGGATACCTATAACTTTAACAAAACAATTCAACAATATCTTTCCAAAGAATGTTAAACCTATAAGTGCTAGAAATCAAAATACAAAATAATTCAAAAACTTAGAGTAGAAGGGCTTCGTAGTATAAGTCCTTTATTTCTGATTCTTTGGTCTTGTGCTTCTTTGGAGATCCTTCTTTGGCAACATTTGCATGATCTCTATTTCTCAGATTTTTAGGACAATGACTTTTATAGTGACCCATCTTGTGACAGTTGTAGTATTCGATTTTGGATATGTCTATCTTCCTTCTAGGCCCTTTAGACTTCTTGAATGATCCTATGTTCTTGTGATGAGCGGAATAGGCATTTGAAACTTTTTCTTCTTCATTCTCTTTGTTGCTTACTAGAGAAATTCTGACTTCTTAATTGCATGCATTCCATAGTTGTTCGAATGTAGGGGTCTCTTTCCAGCTGTTGAGACTGGATGAGAAGGCACTCCATGATGTTGGTAAACCTAGAAGTGCAATGATTACAAGCTCCTTCTCCTGTACTATCTCTCAATTGCTTGGAGTTCATCTCTTAATCTAGCTATTCTCACAAAGAAAGATGCCACAGTGTCTTCCTTTGTCATCTTTATAGATCTTAGTTCATTTTTAAGACTTACTATTTAACCAAGATTCTTGGTAGTGAATAATTTGGATAATGCCTCATGCATCTCTTGAGAAGAATCTATGTTGGATATATAAGGAATGAGGTTACCCTTTATTCCATCCACCATTAGTGTCATGGCCTATATTTTTGTTTCCCTGAGTTTTGCCTTTTTTGCACCACTTGAGCTTACATGAGTTGCTGGTCAGCTTGATAATTATTCCATAATCAAAATAAATTCATATCCCCCTAAATAATTATCGGAATCGGATGATCTTTAGATCAATCCTACACCTCTCAACAATAGGAATCCAAGAAAAATATAATCAGCCATGAATAAAGTGACCCACATGAAGTTTGGCCCTAGTTGCCAATTTTAACACTCCCTCTCAACTAGGGAGAACTTCATTTGCAATCTGTCGAACTGTCACTACTATTCATCCATCAAATGCACTGCCTTGTACAGCTTGAAACCTGGTCTGCTTTGCCTTGCTATGCTTTGCTCTGCTCTGCTCGAACTATGAAGAAGAAGAAGAAGAAGTGATCAAGGATGTATCATACCATCATCCACTGACTCAAAGTCAGTCTCAGAGTGTGTACCACTGGTCCCAGACCAGTCCTCAACCGACCAAAGTCAGTGTCATAGTGGGTACAACTCCTACCACTGGTCCCAGACCAGTATCATTGATCCCAGGTCAATGAAGGTCATCCTAGCATAGGGAGTACAGTAGATACAATGATGCATCCATCGGCATTACTATGATCCCTATCCTCATTTCCCTGCTCATTGATCAGATGAGAGGTACTTCCCATGAGTCCCAGACTGCATGGGTAGGATGCCTTGACAGGAGAACTAATCATCCTGTCCACATGAGAGCGAATCATCCTGTCTAGTGGATGCCACGGAGAACTAATCATCCTGGCCGACAGGAGAGCGAATCATCTTCTTCTACAATCGCCATGGAGAACACATCATCCAGGCCTCACAGGAGAACTAATCACCCTGCTACACAATCGTCATGGAAAACACATCATCCAAACCTCACAGGAGAACTGATCATCCTGTTACATAGTCGCCACAAGGTGTCACAGGGAAAGTTTTGATTCTTTTACCCTGTACACGTACACCACCAGGGGATGGTGAGTCACCCTATGGTCATATGTTGCTCCAAGAAGTACCCCGCGCCCCCCAAGAGCTCCAAGAGCTCCATACATCATATAGGACCCTCATCAGAGGGTTTCTGAACGACACCAAGTCGTTCTCGGAAAGTAAAAAATTTCACCTTTCCTAAGGGCTTTGTCATGTCGGCGACTTGTTCATCTGTATCGATATGTTGGAGCCTTATAGCTCCCCGCTGCACAATATCTCGAATATAGTGGTACCTGATATCGATATGCTTTGAGCGATCATGAAATACGGGATTCTCTGATAAACGAATCCCACTCTGGTTATCACAAAAGATCACAGTGGTATCCAGTGTAAATCCAAACAGCTCACTGAAGAGCTTTCGTAACCTGACTACCTCACAGGTGGCCGTGCTAGCAACAATATACTCTGCCTCGGCGGTGCTCAAAGCCACCGACTTCTGCTTCCTGCCAGGATATCGAAGCAGATTCCAAGGATAAACAGCACCCGGAAGTGCTCTTATGATCCACCACACTGCCTGCCCAATCAGCATCAGTGTATCCAAGTAGTCTCACATCTCCGACAGTGTATCTTAACCCATAAGTAATTGTGCCACAAAGATATCTCAACAAATTCTTGGCACCAATCCAATGTATGTGGTGAGGTTCAACCATATGTTGACTCAACGTTTTGACTGCGAAGCATATATCTAGACGGGAGTTCACTAAGAACATTGATGCTCCGACGAGTTGATGATACGCAGTGGCATTTCGTAAAACATGTCCAGCAGCGCTACCGCTTAACTTCTTAAAGTCAAGCTCCATCAGGGTAGTTACATGCTTGCAGTCCACCATACCGAATCTTTCCAATATCTTCACCACATATTTTCCTTGAGATAGGAAAATTTCCCCTGGCTTCTGCGAGACTTCAAGTCCTAGGAAATAGTGTACAGTCCTAGGTCCTTCATTTCAAATTCAAAAGCCAACTCCCTCTTACATTTGTGAATGAGAGGGTCTGCACTTGTTAGAATGAGGTCATCCACATACAACACCAGTATGAGAGGTTTGTCATCTTCAACCTTAAAGTAAAGGTTAGGATCAACTTCACTCCTAGTGAATCCCAGCTTCATCAAGTAGCTATCGATCCTCTCATACCATGTTCGGGGTGCTTGCTTCAGCCCATAGACAACCTTCTTCAACCTGCATACATGAGATTTTCGATCATAAATCTCAAATCCTTCAGGTTGCTCCACATAGACCTCTTCTTTGATCAAACCGTGCAAGAACGCGGTCTTGACATCCATCTGATGTAGGTTCCATCCTTGTGAAGCCGTAAGGGCTATGATCGAGCGAATGGTGGTATATTTGGCAATAGGTGCAAATATCTCGTCATAGTCTATACCTTCCTTCTGGGAGAAACCATGAGCAACAAAACGAGCCTTATACTTTTCCGTACTTCTATCTGCTGCATGCTTTATCTTGTAAAGCCATTTAGAAGTGACAACTGTCTTGTCCTGGGGTCTGGGAACTACCTTCCCAGACATCATTCTTCATAATAGACTCATATTCTTCGGTCATAGCATCCTTCCATACTTGATGCTTGACGACATCTAAGAATGATGAAGGCTCATTTTGTATGATCGTGCTCATGATGGTCAGGTATCCCTGGTACCTGTTAGGTTTCTTACTTTCACGAAAGGTTCCTCTAGGTGCAGTGTGTCCTTTAGCATCATCAAGTAGCCCCCTAAGCCAAGAGGGCCTCTTCCTAGAAGAGGAAGACTCAGGTGGATCAATAGGATCCATGGGTTCATCCACATCGGGCATTGTTACATCATCCTTTTCTTTTGGTTCCCTGGTGTCAGCTTCTTAAGAGCTTAATAAAGTAGGAAGATTGTTCACCTTGCTGAGAGCCATATCTTTGTCAAAGGTGACATCATGACTAATCACAACTTCCCTTTGACCAGCTACATAGATTCTATAGCCCTTAGTATTTTCACCATAGCCCACGAAGATTCCTTTCTTTCCAGATACACCCAATTTATTCCTTTTCTCTTTTGGCACATGAAAATATATTGGGCTTCCAAAAATTCTAAAATTAGATATGTCAGCTTTCTTACTGGTGAACATTTCTTTAGGACTCTTGGAACCCAATGCTTGATGAGGGCATCGGTTTTGTACATATACGGCGGTGTTTGCAGCTTCGGCCCATAGAAACTTCGGAAGTCTTTGATCATGGAGCATGGCATAGACAACTTCCACAATCGTATGGTTCTTCCTTTCTGCCACACCATTCTGTTCAGGAGTATATGGTGTAGTAGTCTCCCTCTTAATGCCAGCCTCTTTACAAAAGTCATGAAACTCGTTAGATTCATATTCAGTCCCATTATCAGTCCTTAAGATCTTGATCTTCTTTTCGGTTTGATTCTCGATCAAGGCTTTGAAGTGTCGAAGCCAGGAGAACACTTATCCTTCTTTTTCAAGAAGTATATCCAAGTCTTTCGAGAATAGTCATCTATAAAAGTAAGGTAATATGAATATCCTCTCAAGGAGTTCACAAGCATCATACCAGATATGTCTGAGTGAACCAACTGTAATATATCGGAGGTCTTGCTTTGGCTTGAGGGGAATGGTCCCCTTTTTAGCTTTCCTTCGGCACATCCGGGACATACACCTTCTTTCTGTACTCGGAATTCGGGAATCCCTGTCACCATTTGTCTTATATCGGGTAGAGCTTTATAATGAAGGTGGGCAAACCTCCGATGCCAAAGTTCGGACTGAAGAGATGTGTCACAAGACATGACACCTAGCAGACTTCCACCGACCTGATATAATGAATCAACTCGAAACCTATGTTGCAGGAAACGTGGCATAGAGGTCCGTTTCCGTACGGAAACGGGTACGAAACGCGGAAACGCGTTTGGTACGGCCGTAAAACGCGTTTCCGGCCGTACTACCACGTTTCCCGAAACGGAAACGTGGCCAATATGGCCAGAAACGCGTTTCAGGGCCGTACGACCCACGTTTCCTCATTAACTTGTGTTTTTTTTTAATTTTTTTTTTTTTTTAATTTGTTTTTCAATTTACTTTTAGGGTATGTTAGTGACTTCTTGTTGCTTCTAAACGCGTGTCTAAAGTTATAAAAGTGAATTTTTTCCCTAGTGTTGCTATGTAGTTCATCAGGAAGTTTGAGGAATATGTAGTTCATGGTAATGTTAAATTCTTAAAGTAAAAGTGATATTTTCCTTTATTTTTCATTTTCATCCTTTTACTTAAAATTTAACATTACCATGAAATGACTCAGGATGTTTGAGAGTGGTTTCACCCTCATTGGATTTCATATGGAGAAAGTAGAATTTTAGATCTCACTCAAAATCTAGCAGACTTATTTGTTTTTCAGGATTTCAGGATAGGAGGGATTGCAATGTTTCCATTGGATTTTATCATGTACTAGGGTATGGAACTTGTATTTAATCAAGAGAACCAAGCCCTCTATGCAGGGGAAACTTCCAATAATCAAGATCATGTAGGGTACTAGGGTATGAAACATGTATTTAATCAAGAGCACTAAGGTCATTCAACTATGTAGGAGGAGACTCCCAATACAACAGTGGTCTTTCTAAAGAATGGGATGTGGATGCAGAAAATCCTGATTTGGATCTCTCTCTTGCAGCCTTATAGTCTTTATTGTACTTGCAGCCTCATATTAATATAAATAAAGGCTGATTTTGAGATTTGGATATATAATAAAGGTTGCTTTTGGATATTCCGATATTTTTATTTTCATTATGTGATCATTCATGAGTAAGTGTGATGTAAATTTAATCATAATGTTTA
>APFE030483126.1:81456-174325 GCA_000404065.3 Pinus taeda | reverse complement strand
TATCTGAAGGCAAGGACAATATTTTCGTAGTAGTCGACAGACTCACCAAATATGCTCACTTTATGGCAATAAAGAAGTCATACTCAGCAAAAGAAATCGCTGAAATATTTTGCAAAAATATATATAAGTTGCACGGCTTTCCAAAAGTCATTGTAAGTGATAGAGATGCCAAGTTCAAAGGTAATTTCTGGAAGGAATTGTTCAACCATGTAGGAACTTACTTAAATATGAGTTCTGCTTATCACCCGCAAACAGATGGCCAAACCGAAGTTGTCAATAAATGTTTGGAGGCCTACCTACGTTGCTACACTACAGAAAAACAAAATAAATGGGCTCAATGGTTACACCTTGTTGAATGGTGGTATAACTCCACCTATCATACATCAGCGAAAATGACGCCATTTCAAGCCCTATATGGATATGAACCCCCGAAATGGAAAGATCTAGCTATGGTCCAAACAAATCTACCTGCTGTTAAAGATCAACTAGAAGAAACCCAGAAAATCGTCCAAATATTAAAAGGAAATCTAAATAATGCAAGGAATCGTATGAAGCAACAAGCAGACCGTAACAGAACCGAAAGAGAGTTTGAAGTTGGAGAATGGGTATTTGTTAAGCTCCAACCATACAAACAATTATCCTTAAAACAGAAAGGAAAAAACAAATTGGCACCAAAGTTTTATGGACCTTATCAGATCAACAAAAATATTAGCCAAGTTGCATATGGGTTAATCCTTCCAGAGACAAGTCATGTTCACAACGTCTTCCACGTATCTTGCCTTAAAAGGGCCCTAGGTAACAATCAAACAGCGCAAACAACACTTCCATCCCTAGATGATGAGGGAAGAGTCATTTTAGAACCAGAAGGTATTTTGTCTACTAGAGAAAGAAAGCTTCGTTATCGTACTATCAAGGAATATCTGATCAAGTGGAAGGACTTGCCCGAAGAAGAAGCTTCTTGGGAGAATGAAGCATTTTTTCAACAACATCCGTCGTTACGTATCCTTTGAGGACAAAGCATTCTTTCGAGAGGAAGGAAATGTTATGAAAAAAATAGTTAATTTTAGGTTTATTATTTAATTTAGGTTTAGTTAGGCGAAAGGGCACGATCCTAAGATCATGCCCTTTCCCAAAGGGTGTCCATGGCGGTATTTAAGCCAGGAGCCCCATTGTAATCAGACATCATCTATCTATTCATTTATTAATAAAGTATTTTTATATACATTTCTGTTATCCAGAAGTTTTTATGCTCCAAAAACAGTGAACGACCCAGTCAAGAAAGGCTCTCAAAAATGTGTTTATTGCATCCCATGCTTGTGCGGTAAGGTTTGCATTGGTGAGATAGGGAGGTCGCTTGATGTTATGGTAAAGGAGCACATTGCTGATCTAAGACATGATAGACATAAGAAATCAGCCCTGGCAGAACACGTCCACAGCACCAACAATCTTATTTGCCTGGAAAGTACAAGGATCTTAGATAAAATAGATCATCACGTGAAGAGGAAGAGCAGGGAAAAGATTGGGATTACGTTGCACCCAGAAAATGTCAGCGAAACCGGAAGCCTTTACTTCAGAAACTCACAAATCAATGAAGCAATATTTGTGAGCTGACATGAACATTTGGATCCATCCTAAAAAGGTAACGATAAATATTTATAAGTGGATCTTGATTGATTTCCATTGAGCTTATCTCCTGATGATGATCCCTGGGAGGGGTTGAAACGTAGAGATATTATAATTACAAAACACAGATTCCTTCTTAAAATAAAAAAAGAATTCAAAGAATTAAATTACATAAATGTAAAGCAGAGATTGAACTCTTATCTTTTAATAAAAGTGGTTAAAGAAAATGGCTACATAGGCGTGTTTCACCTCCCAACTATAGATATCCATTGTAGATGGCACCCCAAGCTGGGCATGAGATCACCAAGGCAGAGAACCAACTATGAGCTTAAGCACATTCAACCCAACCTGCAACGTTCATGATTTTTCTAATTCTTTCACTTTAGGAACTTCAAGCACCACATCTAGCCTTCAATCAGCCATGAAATTCTCTCATCACAGTTATACATGGCACAACTTGTACATATCCTTTCTCTGCTATGCAATGCCCCAGGAAATCAGTACCACATTGTGCTCCAGGGCATGCAGGAAGAGTCTAACTGCTGATTTTGCTTTGAGAAAACTCGGTAAGGTAATTCTTTTGCTCAGGAGCCAATGAACAACATAAACAAACTGGTGACAGGTTCCTATTTTGCCCCAGCCTCTATGCCCCCATTGTTCTCACCCATGGATTCTTGCTGCTGGTTATAAGTAATTTTAGGCTTGGGATCCTATACTATATGAGAATGTGATGTGGGAAATCATGGTGAATGAATGCCACACGACAAGGAAGGACAATGGAATGAGAAACTTCCATGCCTTCCCAAAATAATTGTACTTTTTCCTTACAAGATACCTTTCTTAGGCTCCTTTATGTGATGCAGACTTTCCTTCACCAACCATTTCACGTATCAATATCTGGCTTTCTATGTCAAAGTGTCAGTGAGTTTCATTTATGGCACAGGAAAAGATAGAAGTTCTTGAATTGACACTTGGCAAGGTATACTTTCTCTCTCATGGCCCCCCTTTCATCTACCTATGTTGTGGACTTATATCACCCTTGTGCGCCCTGCAACCATTTTGGACAGTTGTATATTGTATTGACATTACCTTTTTATATAGTATAGAGTGCAGTGGTAACTTTACCACACAGACAATAGAAAGTATAATTACAATATTTCTATGCCTCATCATTCTCTAGTTGGGCCTGCCCTTGAGCTCTGTCTAGGAATATGCAGGAAACCTAGACATCTGTCATAGTAACCACACATTTATAATTCATACATATACTGATCCAATACCTTCAAAGGGTCAAAACTGGGGTATTACAATCATAAATTATGAAGAGTAATAGAAAGAAAGAAGTGTGAGAAGGCTCATTGCTAGAGGTTGAGGAAAACCTTTATCTCTTTATTAGCAAATTGTAGCGGTTGAGCACTATAAGAGTCTCGTTAGTCATATCATGATGTAGAGATGGTAGAGACAATATTGCCAACAGTTTGTATTTTTTTGATTAATTATGGAATAATTGTTAATTTTAGGTATGTTCTATGTTTAGAGCAATTTATTTCAATTTTCACGGTTAGCTCAATATCTTTTCCAGATTAGCAATCACATCAACATTAAAGTAAACAACAGATAGAACATAAACATAAATCGCAGAAGACAAGCCAAGACAAGTGGACACAAGATGTGGCGCTAGCCAGGAACAAACGTCAAGTGGGGACCTGATCAATTCTTCTAATGTTCTTCATAGTTGCAGAGAGAGAGAGAGAGATAGTACATTTACAACAGAAGTCAACATTTTGAATTATCTAGATAAGAGCATAGATCATCTCTAAGAAGATGATACATGAGATCAGTTGAAGACATGCTGCTTCAACTGATTCTCCAAGGTGACTCCTTCACCTATCATTGCGCTGCATCATGCTGCACCTCACCGTGTTGCGTCACGCTGCACCCATCATCACAACGCTGGACCTCATGAGCATGTTGTACACATCATACTATTGCACCTTATGCTGCACTGCTGTCCCATATGCCATTGTTGCACCATGCTAGCCACTGTTGTCCTATGTGGCATACTGCTGTCCCACTATTAGTGACATAGTCATTCCATGTTAGCTTGCTGTCCCATTGTTTTTGTTGATGTCCCATCATAGTATGCTGTTGTCCCATCACTGTCATTGCTCTCCCAATTGCTATTGCAGCACCATGTCTTGTTGCTGTCCCAATTATTGGCATTGCTGTCTTGGCCATGTTTGAGTCCTCAAACTCTCATGCTGTCCCTGTTTTGAGGGTCACCTACATCCCACCTTTTCAGCCGTATTAGGCCTGCATCTAGGGCACTGTTGGTTAGCGTTTGGGCTCCCTTTAGACTACGTTAGGGCTTCTCTTAGATGCTTCTTGGGCTGCCTTTTGGACAACATTTAGGGCTGCTCTTAGACTGTGTCTAGGGCTGCCTTTTGGACAATGTTAGGGCCTCTCTTAGACTGCGTCTAGGGCTCCCTTTTGGACAACGTTAGGGCCTCTCTTAGCTGTGATAAGATTCCTCCAAGACTGCGGCTAGGGCATGCTTCCTTGACAACGTTTTTGACTTCTTCTTTAACAACGTCTAGGGCTAGGGCATCTCCTCTAGGGCAGCTCCCTTAGTCTTCTTTCCTCCAACGTCTAGGGCTTCCACTCCTAGATTTCCCTTCCACTAAAACCCAAGACAAGTTGAGAGAAATCAAGATAGAAGTGTGTGTGAGAAATGACTCTCAAGTCGTGTCCTTTTATACTAAAACATTGAGCACTTGTGGGGTTTATTGGGTTGTTGGCCAACCTTGACGAATTGTCTTATAACACAAATAAATTCATATCTCCATGAATACTTATCGGAATCGGATGATCTTTAGATCAATCCTACACCTCTCAATGAGAGGGATCCAAGAAAAATATCAATTGCCATAAATAAGATGACCCATATGGAGTTTATCCCTAGTTTCCAATTTAACACTCCCACTCAACTAGGGAGAACTCCATCCGCCGATCCATCTGTCCGACTGTACTATCTCTGCCATCAGTGCCTTGCACTGCTCTGCGCTGTTGAACCATGAAGAAGAAGAATTGATCGAGAATGTCTCATACCATTCTCTACTGAACCGAAGTCAGTTTCATATGAGGAGAGTGTGTCATACCACTCTTACTGACCCGAAGTCAGTTTCATTGATCCCAGATCAATATCACAAGAGAGTCTCTCAAACCACTCATATTGATCTCAGATCAATGGAGGTCATCCTAGCATAGGGAGTACGGTAGTTACAACGATGCGTCCATCGATAGTACTACTATGGTCCCTAACCCCGTTTCCTTGCTCATCGATCAAATGTGAGGTACTTCCCATGAGTCCCAAACTGCATGGGTAGGATGCCTCGACAGGAGAACTAATCATCCTGTCCATAGGAGAACGAATCATCTTGTCCATTGGTCGCCATAGGAGAACTAATCATCTTGGCCCACAGGAGAACTAATCATCCTAGCTCACAGTCGCCAAGGGAGAACTAATCATCTCGGCCCACAAGAGAACTAATCATCCTATTCCATAGTTGCCACGAGGTATTATAGGGAAAGGTTGAACCTGTCACCCTGTACATAGCGCACCACCAGGGGAGGGTGAGTCGCCCTGTGGTTATATGTTGCTCTAGTAAGTACCCCAAGCCCCCCAGAGCTCCCAAAGCTCAATGCATGCAACATGTAGGACCCTTATACAAAGGTCTCTCAACGACTCCAAGTCGTTCAGGAAAATCAGAGATTTGACCTTTCCCCGGGGCTTTGAAAAAGTGTCTACGACCTGTACATCAGTCTCAATGCAATGGAGCCTCCTCGCTCATCGACTGACCATATCCCAGATAAGGTAGTATTTGATGTCTATCTGCTGGAGCAATCATCGAATACAAGATTCCTGAATAATCAAATCCCCCCCTGGTTGTCAGAAAGAATCACAGTGGTATTCATCATGTGTACAAACAGCTCACTGATGAGCTTCCACAACCAGGCAGCTTCACACGAGATCATACTCGTAGCTATGTATTCAGTGTCGGCAGTGCTTATAGCAACCGACTTCTGCTTCCTGCTCATCCATGATATCGAAGCAGAATCCAGAGAGAACCAACAATGAGAAGTGCTCTAGCGATCCTCCACACTGCCTGCCCAGTCAGCATTCGAATAATCATGCAACTTCATATTTCTGGCAGTGTATCTCAATCCATGAGAAATTGTGCCCTGAAGATATCTCAGAAGCTTGTTGGCACCAATCTAGTGAGGCTCAACCAAATATAAGTTCACCATGTTAGCTGCAAAGCATATATATGGACAAAAGTTCACCAAGAACATCAATGCAAATGAGTTTATGAAACTTAGAGGCATTTCCCAAATCTAGTTCGACATCACCACCATATAACTTCTGAAAGTTAAGATCCTCGAGGTAGTCACGGGCTTGCAATTTACCATTCCATATCTGGAATCCAACTCCCTCTTACTTCTGCAAATGAGAGGGTCTGCACCTATCAAAAATAGGTTGTTTCTCAGAAGGTGCCGACATGAGAGGCCTATCATCACAACCTTCAAACAATGGTTTGGATTAGCTTCACTTTTAGTGAATCTCAGCTTCATCAAACAACTATCAATCCTCTCATATTAGGCCTAGGGTGTTTTGCTTCAAGCCATAGAGGGCTTTCTTCCACCTATATACATGAGATTCCCAATCATGAATCTCAAACCCCTCAAGTTGTTCCAAATCTGTGGACCTGCTACATGAGGGGAATGATCCCCTTGTAAGATTTATTTGGTACATCTTGGACATGTACCTTCATGCTCTTCTTGAATCCACGCATCCCTGTCACCATTTGACTCACATTGGGTAGGGTCCCATAATTAGTAGACCTTCGGTGCTATAGATGAGATATGTCAATTGACATGATCCCCAATGGACCATCTTGCAACTTGATACAAAGTGCCAACCCTGAACCCATGAGAAAAAGTATCTTTGAAAATTTAATTTTCAAACACAGACCTTTCCATCGATGAACGCCACCCTGTATCCTTTGACTTCCATTGCCGAAATGGACAATAGGTTCTTCTTGCGATCAGGTACATAAAAGAGATTCTGTAAATGAATCGGGTTACCTTCATTCAATTGAGGGGTAACATTTCCTGCACCCTTTCCGGGATAGGTGGCATCAGCTCCAAGTATAATCCCACGATTGTGTCTTACCAAATTCGATAGAGCACCCTTCTATCTGATGAAGTGCCTTGAAGCACTATAATCAATAAGCCAGATTCCCACAGAATTTAAAGGAGAGGGCTAATACAAGATATCTTTATCTTATCAGAAACAACATTTGATTTTCCATACCTGGGGTTCCTTGCTTTCTCTTAAGAGTCGGTCATTTCCTTGATGACCTACATTACCTGTCATTCCTCTGACCATTGAAGATGTCCCTGGAATGATTGTTATCATCATCAAGTGACGTGTCCTTGCCATTCGGACACTCCTTCGCATAATGGCCGAACTAGTTATCAACGTTTCCTTCCACCCTGAGATCTGGTCTTCCCAATGAAGTGATCTTTAGGTAGGCCATATTTTGTTGCGCCATTCTGATAATATTCTCTGCTTTGATTTCACCCTCGGTGAATTTGAAGAGGGATGAGGAACCCATTGATCCTTTTGTCCTTTCCTAACTGTCTTCAGTGATTGCTCTTTCACTCTTGCTTGGGCTTTGTCTTCACCTCAGCGTTGATACCATGTTAATTTTAGGTATGTTCTTTACTTAAAGCAATTTATTTCAATTTTCACAGTTAGCTCAATATCTTTTCTAGATTAGCAATCACATCAACATTAAAGTAAACTGCAGATAGAACATAAACATAAATCGTGGAAGACAAGCCAAGACAAGAGGACACAAGATGTGGCGCTAGCTAGGGACAAACCCCAATGTGGGCAAACCCTTGATCAATTCTTCTTATATGTTTTTCAATAGTTCAGCAGAGAGAGAGAGAGAGATAGTACATTTACAACAGAAGTCAACATTTTGACTTATCTAGATAAGAGCATAGATCATCTCTAAGAAGATGATACATGAGATCAGTTGAAGACATGCTGCTTCAACTGATTCTCCAAGGTGATTCCTTCACCTATCATTGCGCTGCATCTCGTCATCATGCTACACCCCTCATCACAATGCTGGACCTCATGAGCATGTTGTACACATCATACTGTTGCACCTTATGCTACACTGTTGTCCCATGTGCCATTGTTGCACCATGCTAGCTACTGCTGTCCTATGTGGCATACCGCTGTCCCACTATTAGTGACATAGCCATTCCATGTTAGCTTGCTGCCCCATTGTTTTTGTCGCTGTTCCATCATAGTATGCTGCTGTCCCATCAATGTCATTGCTGTCCCAATTACTATCGCAACACCATGTCTTGCTGCTGTCCCAATTATTGGCATTGCTGTCCTGGCCATGTTTGAGTCCTCAAACTCTCATGCTGTCCCTGTTTTGAGGGTCACCTACAGCCCACCTTTTCAGCCGTAGTAAGCCTGCATCTAGGGCACCGTAGGTTAGCGTTAGGGATCCCTTTAGACTGCGTTAGGGCTTCTCTTAGATGCTTCTAGGGCTGCCTTTTGAACAGCATTTAGGGATGCTCTTAGACTGTGTCTAGGTCTGCCTTTTGGACAATGTTAGGGCCTCTCTTAGACTGCATCTATGGCTGTCTTTTTGGCAGTGTTAGGGCCTCTCTTAGCTGTGATAAGATTCCTCCAAGATTGCGGCTAGGGCATGCTTCCTTGACAACGTTTTTGACTTCTTCTTTGACAGCGTCTAGGGCTAGGGCATCTCCTCTAGGGCAGCTCCCTTAATCTTCTTTCCTCCAACGTCTAGGGCTTCCACTCCTAGATTTCCCTTCCACTAAAACCCAAGACAAGTGGAGAGAAATCAAAATAGAAGTGTGTGTGAGAAATGACTCTCAAGTCATCTCCTTTTATACTAAAACGTTGAGCACTTGTGGGGTTTATTGGGTTGCTGGCCGACCTTGACGAATTGTCATGTAACACAAATAAATTCATATCTCCATGAATACTTATCGGAATCGGATGATTTTTAGATCAATCCTACACCTCTCGATGAGAGGGATCCAAGAAAAATATCAGTTGCCATAAATAAGATGACCCACATGGAGTTTGTCCCTAGTTGCCAATTTAACAATAATATTACTGACATTGAACCGGGTTGTAGATGTGAACTAATTGAGCCTGGGACCAATTTATTATTCGATTTTCTTATAGATTAATATAAGAATTAGCTATTCTGCATTATATAACTTGGAAATTTCTTTCATAAATGGACCTATCTATACATTCCTCTTGTTTGCAGATGGAGAATTTTGAAATTGATGCATTCAACTTCGGGGAAAATATTCAGCAATAATATTTTTCCTTCCTTGACCGACACTAATGAGTTTGATCATATTCCCATTATTTTACAAGCAGATTTAGCAGCCATTTTATTTTCTGTGCATCTTGGGTAGTTGTAACTAGTCGAAGGACATTAAATTGTACAATTTCATGTACTTTGTTATGGAATAGATTTTTCCAATAAAATGTTGATCAATTTACTCAAGGAGAGAGCTTTATATTGCAGGGGCATTGGGAAAGGAGCTTTGGGCAAAGGGAACTGTCAGTGATGATGTTGTCAAGGCTATTAGTGTTATCTTCAGTAATTTTTCAAGACTTCGTGGAACAGAAGTGGCCACTCTTTGCATCCCACATTTAGTTGGTGCTCTGAAGGCTGGAACAGAGCCAGCTCAAGAGGCTGCTCTAGACGCACTATGTTTGTTAAAGCATTCGTGGGCAGCTAATCCTGCTGATGTTGGCAAAGCACAAGCCATGGCTGCAGCAGAGGCCATTCCCATCTTACAACTGATAATAAGGGATGGTCCCCCTCGTTTCCATGAGAAGGCTGAAAGTTTGTTACAATGTTTACCGGGAACCTTGGTTGTCACTATAAATAGAGGCAATAACTTGAAGCAGACTTTGGGAAGTACCAATGCATTCTGTAAATTGACATTTGGGAATGGTCCTCCTCGAGAAACCAAAGTGAGTTGCAAACGTATTTCTATCTCCGTAGTTTTTTCTTAAATTGTAATCTATGATGCCACATTAGAAGTTGTTAATGTTGTAATTTAGGTAGTTTTTTAAAATGCATATATTCATCTTTGGAGTGTATTTTACAAAACCCTGACAAATTATCTTTATTGTTTTTACTTGCATATGATATTAACGAGGAAATACTCTAGTGAATTTGTTGTGTTTTGCATAATATTAAATTAGATCTTGAATCTCGCAGGTAGTATCTCAAAACATTTCCCCAGAATGGAAGCAAGAATTTGCTTGGGCATTTGATATGCCTCCAAAGGGTCAAAAACTTCACATTGCATGCAAGAGCAAGAATGCCTTCGGAAAAGTGAGCCAATATTATTTTCTCTGAAATAGTAGAAACATTATTGAAATAGCAAATGAGTTAAGGCATGTTTTAAAAATCAGATTCTAATCAGATTACGTTATCTGCTTTCAGGTTGCTCTGGGGAAAGTGACTATTCAAATAGATAGAGTAGTAATGCTTGGAACAATCAGTGGCCAGTATACTCTCGTCCCTGATAGTAACCGCGATGGTACACAACGAACACTTGAAATAGAATTTCACTGGTCCAATAGGCGATTAAATATTTAAAATTTGGCCAAGATTTTGATCTCCTGCATGTTGCCAAAGGTTGCATATGCAATGGCTTTACTCTGTCTGGAGTGCGGAGAAGTGGTGAATGTGCTTTTTGAAGTGAGAAATAAAATTATCTTTAGCATTCATAATGCAGGATTGTAGAGCATCATCTTTCATAAATTGACCACTCTTGTCTTCAGACTGGTTCCATCCAATGGTTGAATTCTCATTTTGAGAAGCATCGATTTTTCTTTGGATAGAGTTTTGTCTATAAGGATATTAAGGTATCCTTCTTAATTTATCAATTGTCACCCATTGGAAGCCACTCTTGTACAAAGTCATGATGGAAAAACACTTTATATTCTCACTTGAGTGGCAAGCTGTAGCTGTTTAAATTTCATTGATATTTGGCATGGTTTCAATTTTAATCAATTACATATCCCAGGCATCATTTTTTCTCCACTTTCCTGAAAATATTGACACATAAGTTGCGAAAAGCCCATGAATTAAATTCAAAGGGACTACTAGTAAGTGGTGCTAATATGAAGGATATCAATGTACCTTCAATTTGATATTCTAGAGTCTTTCTTGAACAACGAAAAAATGATTTTGGACTGTACATTTCTGTATAATGTCGTATGATGAAGTCGAATTTGAGACTCTACTGTAAACATGGAGAGCTTGGTAGTATATGTATTTTCAACTTTAAAGTACATAGAATTTGAATATACTATTAAGAATTTAATGATCTCATTCAGTTTCAAAGCAAAAATTGCAGAAGGATCTAGTTAGAGCCTAAATGATATTGGATCTGGAATTTAGACAATGGAGCTATGCCATTCTAATGTCGGCCATTGGAATGTTTAGGCTTGAAGTATTTACTCAAGCTTCGAGAATAGTTAGCCTTGAGACAATCATTGCAGAAGGATCTGGTTACAGCGTAAATAATATTGGACAATGGAACGGTGTCATTCTTATGTTTATCATGGAGCTGTTTTGGCCTAAAGTCTTTGGTTGAGAATTGTTAGCCATAAGATGATCATTCAGTAATTAATTTCTTAGCTGAAAATTTTCCTGGTGATGGTCTGTATTGTGACTAGCACATTCCAGTTGCAACATTGTACTGTGACAGATATGATCTTGTCATGACTAGCATGAAGTTGCAGTAGTTAGTTAGAGCAAACAGTGGTCAGATGTCAGAATTCAAATCTAATTGTAAGAATCTAGCAGGCATCTCCTCATTTCAAGATGGATCGCGGTGTAGTCAATGCAAATTGTTACACATTTGATTCCTCTGAAATTAATATAGTGGAGCATGATGGTGTATTTTTATTTTCACTTATATGAGTGCTTGACATTAAAAGCTATTATGTTGTTGCAAT
The DNA here is from genome assembly GCA_000404065.3 of Pinus taeda. Classification (NCBI taxonomy): domain Eukaryota; kingdom Viridiplantae; phylum Streptophyta; class Pinopsida; order Pinales; family Pinaceae; genus Pinus; species Pinus taeda. The sequence continues at coordinate 162,585 of APFE030483126.1, read as the reverse complement.
TTTTGTCTCTTATTGATATTGCCAGAGTGGAAAGATTAAAAAAAATTGTATTTGTTTACATATGTGAAAGATTCTATGGCACTTCTGGGAGCTTGGCCATTCACAAAGGTGTCTAATATATTGTTCACTGGTTTGTACGGATCATGATTTCAATTCAGTTCAAAAATATTATACCAGTTGAAAATTGACTTCATTGGCAACACACACAAGCACAATGGATAAGAGAACACCAACTAATAAGAATCACAAAGAGGATCTATCCAGTTGTACCGGAAATAGATTCTCAAAATCAACAGTGCATTCTTGTGATTTTGTTTAGATTGCATCAATGCAGTATTTGCTACTGAAAAGCACTCAACCACTTGAGGTAGCCCACCGAGCTCAACACATGCACCTTAGTGGGGCTAAGGGATAAGAATATGTGTTTCCTTCTTGGAAGTCACATATTTAAATTTTAAGGTGGTTTAGGGTATGTGAACCTGCACCTCCATAGATTGAGCTATGAAATCACTCTATGGAGGGGGTCCCTTGTCTCACAAACAAGGTCTCTTATCTCAATCTGATATCACATGCAATACAATAAATATTCACAGATATATGCGATAAATGTGGAACAACAAATTAAATTTCTTAATAAAGATATAAATATTTACACAATTTCCTTTAGAAAGTAAAATTGGAAATTCTCATCATGCATAATGCATTGTGGTAATTTCACCAGTAAATGAATAAAATACATGTACAAGACATGCACAGTGAAAAACATACAGATTATGATCTATAATATCTAAAACATATAAAAACACCTACCAATTAATACAATATATATCAATGCAGTTACAAAAGTAATAAACAAAATAGGTATGATATAACAAATATTTGATGATTTTTAGTTTTTTTAGTTTTTTTTTATAAAAATGCTTCTTTATATACCAAATAACTTAAGAGTTTACACAACTAGCATTTTACAAAAAAAAGTGGCGAAAACAAGGGGCCACTACCATCAAGTCATCAGGAGGTTGAGACACACAATCTTGTATTGATGTACTCATTGACTTGCATGTAGTTTGTAACTAGAGATGGCATAAAGTTAAATGGGTGTTTTGTTCTCTTTTGATTCTAGCCAAGTCAATACATAATGCATAAAAGACAGTGTCAAAGCAAAAATCATATGTATTTGTTTTAGGCCCCTTAAATAAGTCGTTAGGTCAAAAAGTTCGGAAAATGAAGGATATGTAAAATTTGAATTCGTCTAATGAGCGTTAAACAAATTTCCTATGTGAACCCTGATTACTTTACATAATAATTTCAAAAATCAAAGTAGGTTGTACATCTGCGGGGATTTCTTGGTCTCCCAGCCATGGGTGCAGAGAAGGTCCCCCTCTCAAACTCAAAAACTATTATAATATATTGATAGCAAGCTAAGTACCAAAAACAATAGCCATCATGAAAAGTCCAAAACATGAACATAAGACATAAATGACACTAATTAAGCATAAGGTACTTGCTTCCAAGATTTAGAGCACCATCTCGGGCCAACAAATTATATGAGGCAACCCATCAACAACAAATGACCTTTATACATCATTATTCTTCTCCTCCAATGATTTAGCTAGTATAGGGATGGCGAATATGATAGTATCTTGTTGTATAGGTAAGGTTGAGGGGTTTTGTTGATGAATGGTCGAGGCTTTCACAACTCAAACAAATCTCCTTATATGTTTTTGGATTAAGTCATGTTAATCATTTTGAAGTTCCAATGCATTTTGTATAAACCTTTATCCATGATCAAGGGGAGAACACAAGAAGGAAGATAGAAATATTTTAGACATACAAGTACATGGAAGGTTAAGATTTGACAAAGAAAGAAAGAAATGCAAAGAGGGAGAATAGTTCAAACAAACAACATTTGGAAAGGAAGAAAGCAAGTTACCAATAAATTAGAAAAAGAAAATTTAATAATAAAAAAGTGAGAAAAATAAATTATTTAAAAGATAAGGAAGAAAAATTGGAGAAGGAGAACAATAGGAAACAACAAAAGCAAAAAACATTGGAAGAGAGAGACAAACTAAGAACATCTCAGAATTCATTTGCAAGTTAAAGTAATGATAAGGGTCCAAGATTGGCTAAGTTTAAGGTCATCTTCTTTGTCATTATTATTATGGCTCTCTTTGATCTCAATGGGTTTTACCATGAGGGGAGATGAATAATGGTAGGTTTTGGTTTTCACAAAAGAAAAATGGTATTTGATTTGATGGAATTGCTCAATGTAGGCATATTTGAAAACAATATTATGATTAGCGTGGACAATGTGCTCTTTGAGATATGTTTGGATTGGATATTTGGCCCATGTATGCCTTTCCACAAAAACATAGGATCTTTTACATGCTTTAGTGCTTAAGAGGATCAATATTGTTTTTCACAAAGTTGAATGAATTTTTAAGGATTCAATGATTTGAAATAGATCATGAGAAGAATGGAATGAAACACTTGTTTGTTGTGCTTTGTCAAATACCATCAAAATGAGCGAGGTCACAATAATTTGGTTAAAAGGGAAGCAAAACATGTTGACTGAAGAGTGATTACAAGGAATGCCATGAAGGGGTATCATAGTGTTTTGTCTAAATACCAACCATAAAAGTTGATATGAATGCACTCAACCATCAACATGGAGACAAATCAGTTATGGAAGTGAATGTGATCATAGTGTCTGGGATGAGGCACTCTCACACTATGATAAACAAAGGACAAAATCCACTTGGACAAAGGATGAAACCCACATGTTCAAGTGAATATCACTCACACCACTAGAAATAAGGGAGGTCACTTCCATTTTGATAATAGTAAATCACATAAGTTAAAGTGAGGGACATCGTAGTCACTTGAATAAAGGTTGATCATGCACATGGAGATGAATATGACCACACTTTTTTTAAGCAAAGGGCACTCTTACCAATGCCAATAAGTACAATCATGACACTTTCAACTATTGGTTGCACCACTCTTGGTGAGTTTGATCATGCTTGTTAACACAGAGACATATTACACAAGTTGAAATGAAGGGTGCTTGACTCGCTAACTCACGCCATAATGGATGAGGCTAATCACACGAACTTCCATAAGTATGATCACACCATTACAAATGAAGAGGTGCAATGGTTGGAATGAAGGAGCTCATTGCAGCATGGATGAAAACCCACAAGCTTTCCCTTTACATGGCAAAGTCCAATGGCCTTCAAAAGCTGTAATGCAATATGACCAAAACAAACTATCATTTTCCATAAGTGGCATGATTTGAAGAGAAATGAACAACCTCCGGTGTGGGTATATAAAATTTTTGGAATGTGGAAGGAAAAAATGTAATGGCATTCAAAGAGTCAAATAAGGAATTAAAATAGCCATTTCTCAATCGATTAATTGCCCATCGATGGATACATTGGTTGCTGGTTTTTGGTGGTTCCAAATATTGTAGAGGGTATTTAAGTTTCTCTTCAGTTATTTTAGAGGTTCCTTGATTGAGTTTATTAAGGTTGCAACATAAACATATTGGATAAGGTTGATGGAGAACTCTTGCTAGCTCAAAATCCCATAGCAAGCTTTCCTCATTTTGAAGATGGATGCAAGTAGAGATGGACACAACATTTCACTGTAGTAGAGTTCCATGCACACTGGTTGGAATGGGCTTTTAAATTGCAAAATTCTTTTTTAGTAGAATTGATAAAGCATAGGTTAAAGCTAGTCCATTCTTAGAGTGTTTTTGGAGTTAGGGTAAACTGTTGTGTCAATTTTTTTTTATTGAAAGTGGATTTTAATTTTTTGGTAAATATTTTTCTTATAAGTAAATAACAAAAGCACAATTACCATTTTTAATTTAGCAATAATAAAACATATTTGAAGATATACTTTTATGAGATGTTAGTGGGATACCTGCTATAGTTTGTGGATCATATTGACTATTTTCATTGAAGATTAGAAATCATCATTCTAACTTGAATGCTAACAAGAATGGAGAAGTTCCATGAAGGTGGAATTTTGCTTTTGGAAGACCTGGAATTGGAATGAAGAAATGGTCTTAAGGTTTAGTGACGAGTGAGAATCAAGAAGACAATGAGACTAAGGCCAGACTATGAAATTTGGAGACTCACGTCATTGAAAGTCGCTGACGTGGCCATAAGCATGTCAGAGATGAAAAAGAGCATCATTGCCTTTGTACAATTGCAGTCATGCCCAAGAAAAAGAATTGAAGGATACCTCATGAGTTGATTTTTGAAGATGAAGACAATGAACATGAGAGGAATCCCAAACTAGTAAAATTGAAGCCGAAGAAAGGAGAGTGCAACAAAATCAAGCACTATTCAAAGTGAAGGTGAAGATAGAGATCAAATCATATCCAGGTGATATAGCTGTGTTCAAATCGAATTAGTAGAATGATGTTTGGAAGAGTATTTCAATGTGCATGAAGTGAGTGGAGCACAAAGAATTTCTTTTTCTTACTCAAAAATGGAAGGTCATTCTTTGACATGGTGAGAGAGTAATGTGGTTGCTTGAAGTCTTGAATTTGAGCCACTCGTGATTGATTGGAAAATGTTCAAGGACCTTATTAAATCATAGTCATCTCCCATTGGATATGATGAGAAAGAGGATCAATTAGCTCCATCTTAGACAAAGGTAGGAACATAATGTGTAGGATTACACTACATAATATTTGCAAGAGAAAAATTGAATTGCATATTTCAAAGAGCCCAAAAGTGTTCTTTAAATATTTGGTAAGCTTGCATAACCATCTTTGATGACAAATTATGCTCTTTGATCCAATTACCACCAAGAAGGCTTGCATTCAAGCTTAGTAAAGTTAGGGGGATAAGAAGAAGATGTAGTTTGGTGCACTAAAAGCAGAGATATCAACAAGGGGAGGGAAAGCAAAGCTAAAAGAATAAACAGAATAAAGGGAAGAAGATGGTAGCTACTACTTAATAGAACCCTAATTATAAACCCCGTTGTAAACATATGTTGTTGATGTCACTCAAAGGAAATGTCGGGATTTGCATCTAAAAATTCACCCAAAGCACCATAAGTAGTAGACAAAGAAGGCCTTTTTAGTAGTTGAAACCATAAACTATATTGAGTAGTTTCAATGTTGATAAAAGGATAGCCTATAAATCGACCCACAAAGAGGTAAGTTTGAACACTTTTCCTTGAAGAGGAAATGGATGTTTCCAAATTATTCCATGTAAAACTTAAGCACACGAAACTAAAGGTTGAATTTCTTTTTGATTTCAGTGCAATCAAAATTAGTATCATCCCAAGTAGTAGAAAATATTGGATTAGAAGTGAAACATTATCCTCAATCTTATCCTTTAGGTTGGGTATATCAAGATAGGGAATCGAGTCATTGAATTTTTCCAATTAAAATTGTCATTAATGTAAACTACATTAATGAGGTTGTTGCGAAAGTAATACCACTTGATATTTGTAGGGTAAGACTTGGGAATTCAAAAATTACATATAATATGTTTGAATTCACATGAGGGGAAAATAGTATCGTTCTCATGGTAAAGGATGGGAAGAATCTCATTGTTAACACTCACAAATGTAGATAAAATATCTCAACCACACACCAATATAACAAGCATCTAGTTGAGAAAATATCTCTCAAACCAATTAGATATAACAACCTCCTAAACAATAGGAATATATTCTTTCTCAAACCATTCATCACACCTAAGAAAAGTAAGAGATATATTCTCTAACACCCCCCATTAACAACTGATTGTCTTAATCTCAATCAATTGAGGTCCTCACCATATGTTCTTTGCTTCACAGATGATTAAATATGAGTTGAAGCACCTCATAATCAACAAAATATATCTATGGTGCAACCTAGAATTTATAAAATTTAAACAATATCAAAATGTTGACATCTATATAAAAAAACAAAAATCCACTAGAATGCATGGGTAACTCGTTGTTGTAACTGTTGCTCTACTAGGATGTCCTTCATACACATGGTTCATTCAACCATCATATCTTCATACATGCACCCATACCTTTAATTTCCCTTGCATCACCATCACCATCATCATCCTGTTGGGTTCTCTCGACATATATGTAACCATGCTTTAGGTTTTCTCAGCTTACTTTCAACCATGATTTGGGTTTTGTCGGCTTACCCTCAAGCATGCTCCTGATGCTCCTGCATCAAACTCCAAAGGAATTACATCCTCACATGGTTTCTTCTTGTAATTTCCCCAACTCCCAACTAGGAAACACAACTCAACCAATACTAAAAATTAAATCAAATTAACCAGAAAGCATAAATACATTCAAATACACCATAGAATTCATCCTATGCCTAACAATTATAATTACATGAAATATAGTACTACATGCCATGCCAATGCATCATACATCTCAAGTAAATGTAACTTAAATAACACAACGAAAATAATAAAGCATTCATAACACATATATAAACAACCATGTATAATATACAAACACTTATCTAATAATAAAGAGTCGATTGGCTAAAAGATCTCCACGTTCCACCTAGCCATAGACCATGTGTTTCATAGTCTTAACCACAAGTCACCCCCGAGTTGGGACAACAACTCCAAGTTAAAATTGTAAAACTAATAACAAAACCCTGGCCATGACACCAACCACAACATCCCCAGTCTCCAACCATAGGCTAACGTCCCCCTAATCGATACCCAAGTGTTGTAGCTTGAGTCCCTTGGAAGTTCCCACCATCCAAGGTGAGTTACGATTTTCCAAAACAATCTCAACCTGTAACTCCAAGAGCTTTGCTATTGTCCAGTGTCTAGTTGCCAAACAACCAAACCGAATAGTCCCACAGTCGGTACTAGTTCCCATCTGGGACTCACTGACTATCACCAAAATTGAGTCCACACCAGAAATATATGAACACCAAATCATAATTAGATCTAGAAATCTCTCAGGGATGCCAAGCTCCCAAATCCACTAGGGCTCACATAAAATTAGGATGCATCCATTTGGTACCCCAACCAGTTTCAAAGTCCAACCCCAAGGAATCATTGAGTAATCAATAACCAGACTGAATAATTGATCAACCCCATAATCCCCAATATCAAATTACACTTCTTATGTGGATGGATTAACTTTTCCATGTGGCACCCTCCATAGCCATGTGGGCCTTGTTGATTTTCTAGTCGAAAACAAGACTAGAATAATTTTCAAATTGATAACTACTTCCAATGATACAATTTGACTTATTTAGAGCATTCCAATAATTAAGTAGCTATACTTGAAAATTTTCAACCTTTAAATTTCAGTAGAGCAAGAGAGATCACAATAAGTGAATGAAACAAGTGACACCAAATTTTCTTGGGACAAAACCCCACAAAGGGGAAAACCCGGTAATCTTTCCTCATGAGAGAGAGAGAGAGTTCAATTCATCAAAATGTACATCAAAATATTCTAGTCAAAGGTCAACCATTGACCACATTAATTTCCAAGTCAAAACCAGTCAAATGAGAGAGAAAAAAATCAATGCTTTCTCACAGTCAAAGTATGCACAAGATGGATGAATTTCGACATGACACAGCTGGTCAAAGGGCCAAAATTTGGCTTTCAATTTCCATAGTCAACTTTAGTGGTTGATCCATGGTAAACTCTCAGTTAATGGCCCCAAAAAAAGAAGAAAATATTTGGTAAACAAATAGTCAATGAACCACAGAGAATTCTACCTTCAAAACTCAATCAACAATTCAGTGAAATAACAGAGAAACAAAAGAAGTCAGTGCTAGTCGACAAAAGTCAAATACATTGGTCAACGCATAAATAAATACCCAGGCTCCTTCTTCACACATGTGAAAAAATATTCTTGTGTTTGGTTGAATGAATGATATACGTGATGATCCCCAACTGAAGTCTAACTAATGTCAATATGTATGGGAGTCAAGAGGTGGGTTTTGACATTGGGTCAAACCCATTCAAATTATGGGGCTGACTTGTTAATTTTGAGGCCGACTTGGACAACAAGAAAATAAATCTTTTCTCCTTTTAATTTGACAATTGAAATACCAACGACAACTACCATTTTTCAACACTCCCTCTTAGCTAGGGAGGTACTTTCCATTCTCTCTCTCAAGATCAATCTCCCCGACAAATCCAATGGTATCTTGGTAATGACCTAAGGGAGATATCACTAAATTAGATGTAAAAATATCATCAAAAGGAGAGATACATAACATCAAGCTCATCCCACAAGACAAAACTAATGGCTTTAAGGTTAGAACCCAACTAACTATGGGATCAATCAATATCGTTCATGAGGCCAAAATATCCAACCATATGAAATGGTTTCTTAGTCAAGAACAATGAATCACAAGAGTAATCAAGATCATTCTCTCTGACCATACCAATGGTCTCCCGGTCAAACCCAATGACCTAAGATAATATGCAAGGTCCATCTCCCCAACCATAAACAAGGTACCTTGGTCCACAACCCAAGTGAGGAATCCCTATCTCAATATCAAACTCCCTAGTCTCTCAATCAAACACAATGACCTAAGGGAGAGAACTCAAAATCAATGTCCCTAACCATACTTACTAGTCTCTTGGTCAAACGTAATAACCTAAGGGAGCACTCCAAGCCCTAGAACCAACCTCCCCAACCATAATGGTTTCTCAATAAAACTCAATTACCCAAGGGAGTAACACTCTTTCCAACCATAAACCATGGTTTCTCATACAAGCCTACGGAAGATACATGATACTACACAATCAATGCTCTCTCTCTCCAAGAGGAATTCTCAGCCAATCCAAGCTTATCACAAAATCAAGTAATCTTCATAAGGTGTTGGGCAGTGGATCCCTTGCGTAACGGTTTTAGGGCTTAAAGCCCATAAGTTTGGGTAAAAAGTATGGTAAAGGTTCCGCGAAGTGTGCGGAGTGCGAATTGTGATGAGTTAAGTCAAAGGGTTGTCCGCCCAAGAAAAATGTAAGATAATAGAAAGCAAGTCGGCCTGCCCATGGTTCGCGGACCATGGGAATGTATAAATAGAGCAAGGCTCTAGGTTTAGAAGGCAGTTTTTGGTAGCTTTGGTTAAGATATGAAGTGTATGAGTTTGTAAAAGCAAGAAGTGCTTTGAGTCTGTATGTTTGAGTTGCAGGTGGTAGTAGTTAGAGTAGGCCCTACAGCTATGTGCGCGGACCCCTGTAGTTGAGTGCACAGGGTGGAATTGGATTGTACTAAAGATAAGTGTTTCTGAATTATTGTGTATCTAATCGCAGATCTATATGTTTATGCTTATGTTATGGTTTTAGGCGTATCTTTGAGATTTATGGTTTCGCGCACTGGTTTTAACTGTTGAATGCTCGATTAAAAACCTTAAGGAATAGATCAGATCTACAATAACTGCAATAATAATAAGATTCTAGGAAACACCTCGTCGCGGATATTCACAAAGGCCAGACATCGGTGCAAAGTAACACGAGTGCGTAGTTCGGCTTGCGACCCCTCTAGACCTCATCAAGACATCCCTAGGGTGTGGAAACCTGGTTCCAACACCCTCCCATACTACCTCAGGTGAGACCAGTCCGCACTCTGCGGATTGTTGCTGAAAGGGCTTGTAGTGTGGGATTTGTTTGGCTAAAAAACTCTTCCGAACCTGGGTCAGGGCCCAATAAGCCAACAAATGGTTCCATTGTCGGGACTGGGATCTACCTAAGGAATGTCTGATGTCAGAACGTTGAAACCCTACGAAGAAAGAGATTGAAGATTGGTTGGATCAGAAGCTTCACAAGTTCGTAGTACAGGAAAACAAAACCCCGTAGATATCTGCGAAGAGGTGGCTGGATCCCTACATATACACATAAATCCACGAGATCTTCTTTGCGTCCTTCTCGTTCGAATTATATGAGTGGATCATGAGGCTAGCAGACAACTCGGGAAGGTGCGAGATTGATCAGCAGATAGTGTGGACTCCGAAGTTAGTGCGCAGACTAGAGGCATTTGAAGATAAGATCGTGCGGGCCGTAGATCATTGGTTGGATCGGATAATAGGAGGGTTTATCACTGAATTTGCGATAGACACAATTGTCAACTACAACGAAGCTGAAAGACGTTTTCTCAAGGGACCGCAAGGTAAGTACGTCAAATTGTTGAATACCTGGATTAAAATGCTGTTATCTGAAAAACGGGTTATGCGAATCCATTGATGTCTGGGGTAACGCGGAGCAGAAGAGGCTACCAAGGGATCGAAGGATTAGAGAACAATCCCCTAATTTAACTTTCATGGGAAAGCAAGGAGGAGCTCGTTGGGTTCTCTTTGAGAAGTGCAGTGCGGTTGATAAAGCAGTGCATTCCACAGCTACCACCTCCATCCACACCATCACCCTCTTCACCTACATCCACCCCATCTTCACCTACCCCAACCCCACCACCTACAAGGGTTGGAATGGCGAATGCGATCAAGTTGCCCATATTTAGAGGCGTAGGAAATGAGGAACCAGACCAGTTCTGGTTTGTGGTAAAGGCGGTGTGGGAAGCCCAAGGCGTTACGGATGATAACATTAAAAAGGATACTTTGGTGAGCGCGCTGCAGGATCGCGTGTTGACATGGTATATTAAGCACTCTAGCAATCATCCAAATGATGGAATAGCAGAGATCCAGGATGCATTGAACAAAGAATTCAGCCGACCAAAATCAGAAACTCGGTCAATCATCAGATTTAAGGAATTGTGATGCTTCTAGACGAGACTCCATGGGATCTAGATCAGTGCCTGAAGAGTATGATCCGTGAGGCTAATATGATGCTTTCAGATGTGCAGCACCACACCTGGTTTGTGGCATCCCTGACACCGCACCTAAGGACAGTGCTGTCACAATAGAAGATATCAACCCAGGCTTAAGCATTAGAGATAGCGATGAGGTTGCATGAAACTCCAATAAAAGATCCTGGGTTGGGAGTTCAACAAATCCACATGCAACTACAAAACCTATGCTTAGAGATACAAAGTTTGAAGAAGGATAGGGTGCCCCAGCCAGGGGCGCGAAGAAGTGTGGTGTATAAAATCTAAGGGCCAGGGTCATAATAAGGATCATTGTCCTGTATTCGTGAACTATCTAGCAGGAGGGTGGCCAATGCCGTTGAGACCAGAGGCGCAAGCAGGTCTGAGTGTGTCCACCACTCTCCGGTGCGTGATTTGTCAGGTAGGAGGGAAGCACGCAACAGACAACTGTCACCTATTGCAGAAATATACCTAGACTCCGCAGAAACTGTACTGTAATTTCTGTAGATCAGTGGGTCATGATGAGCGAACATTTCGAAGTTATGAACTAATGATGGATAGAACTCCATCTTATTGAATGCAGACGGAAATGGGAGGCCTTGATCCAGCTACAGCAATAGCGAGGGGTGGCTTCCAAGGGCGAGATTGAGGGCTAGGAGGGATGGGACCAAGATGAGGGCGTGGACAGTTAATCTGCTACAACTGTGGAGGACCCGGGCACTACGCGCACGACTGTACGAATTCGGCCAGAATAAGTTGCCCATACAGCTATCATTTTGATCATGAAGCGGTAGATTGTCCGACGTTGATCGCCCAAATGCGCGAGAAACAGGTATTATAGCCTACCCCAACTCAAAATATCCAAATGATGAGGTCCAAACCACGCGAAAAGGACCCCAACGTAGACATGGTACTCAAAAGCGGCGCAACTATGGGGGAAGATAAGAGGAAACAACCTAGAGAAGATTCGAAGGTTTGCGAGGCTCCTACAAGGGAACCTGAGTCTGAGACGGAACACATGAAGGAAACATTTAAGGAAGCTAAGAAAAGCTTCACGGAAGAATCTACTTTAGGTAGTAAGGATCAACTCGAGCTGGGAATGGATCCTTCTATGCTTACTACCTTTTTAGAGACATGTATGAAGCTGCTACATGACAATAAGGCAGTTAAGGGACTAGAAGAAATTATCACTAGGTGCACAGGATCAAGAGAGCCACGTATGGTTCGGAAGCTTGGAAAGCATGCTTTGCGTACCGGATGAGAAATGCGATTGACGGCGCAAATAGGTGAGTATGAGATGGATCAGGTCATCTTGGATTTGGAGCCAGATGCGAATGTATTGCCTAAACAGATGTGGGAATTCATGGGAAGGCCCGCGTTGCAGTGGTCTCCTATTCAACTACGAATGGTCAACCAACAAAAGTTCTTACCAATGGGAAGGTTGTAAGGGGTGACAGTGGACATTGAAGGCGTAAGTACGCAAACAAACTTTGAGGTAAAAGAAATTGTTGATGATAGTAATCCGTACCCCGCGTTGATAGGAATAGACTGGGCCATGGACACGAATAGGGTCATTAACTTAAAAAGACGGAAGATGATATTCGAGAAAAAGTCGCTCCGTGTAATAGTTCCACTGGATCCAGCCGAAGGAGTGCGCTACACTGAACCTGCACGTGATGAGGACAGTGATGATGAACTAGACTGAATTTACCAAATAACGGCACAAGACCAAGATCGAGTGAATCCAACGGCGGATGGGAGAATCTCATGGGAACACTACAGTTCCTGCACATCAAATTCAGATGAAGAGATAGATTGATGGCGGAACTGATTGCATGAAGTAACAATGCTAAATTGTAATATGATGATTAGATCACTGCGGCGCGTGAAAACTAAAGTAAGGACACTACCAGCAGAGGATGGCGCAACAAATAGGGAGGAATTCGTAGACCACTGGGGAACTACAATTATGGAGCAGAAGCGGCACGATGCACAAGAAGGGGTGTTGCGCGTAACAACTACACAAGGGTGGAGTACAACTGGAAATATTAGGTGGAACATACGCAAACGTAGAAGGTGGCTGCATGTACGGGTTGGAGGCCCTCAGCATCGAATGCGGTATGGGCAGCCAAGATGAAGCATTTTGGGCACCCACTCACGATGAGGGATGCAGCTGTATGCTATGAAACTACCGCCCCAACTAAATCAACACGTACCAAGGGTTCGATGGGCCTATAGCACCATAAACAAAACAAGGTGTGTGAAGATGACCCTATCCACACTTAGACATGATGAAACTAGGAAGGCGAAGAGACTTTCCCCGACCACTGTCCCTACAGTTCAGACTAAACACAAGGACCTGGGTAAAGGAATTCGGTAGTTGCAGGAAGCCATTCGTCGCGGCAGCTTGAAACTTCACGAACTCGATGAAGAATGGGCATGGCTGAGGAGGAAAAGCGTGAGGTTGGATGAAGAAATTAGAAAAATAAAAATCGAAGCCGCATAAGCAGGTCGTGCGAAGTTGAGAATAAGGGGACCAGACCTGGCTGGCCCTACTATGGTACTAGAACGAGCTACGACCCTGCTATCATGGTTGTGATTGCACCCTACTGAACGAGGGAGCAAAGAACGTGACGCGCTACTAGATACAACGGTACTCAAAGGGTGCCCGCAGCCCGAGCTAGCAGGGAAGCGGAAGTCTCTCACGTGGGGTGCGACCACCTGACTATCTATGGAAAGGACAATCTCAGCACTCCAAGTAGTTGAAAGAAGGCACAGGACTATAAACAAGTCTACATGAGAGCTGTGTGGAAAGGATGTTTCGCACAGGACCTGTCAGTCATCCAGATCGTGGTCGCGCATAAGAGGCTGCGCTACCACGTGGAAAGGCTAGGAGGTGACCGTTGATGTCACTATTCATGACAAGAAGTCTGATTTACGGCTGAGAGGAACGAGCGGCGGGCCATTAAGGCAAGCATTCCAAGTTATATACGAAAAGATCTACCGCCAAGAAGATATTAATGACTCAGAAGTGGAGGGAAGGGTCGAATTCAAATTCACACATTCTTAAAAAACCCTTGGGGTAGCAAGCACCCCGCTACCTGGCCACCCATGTGTATGTACCCAAGTGAATCCAAGATAGAAACCATGCCTAGAACTAGAGCAAGGTTCGCGGAAGAACCCTATCTGACCTAGGAAGAGCAGGGAGAGGCGGTCGTTGCCCCAAAGATTCCAAAGTCCCCACACACGCCACGACCCCGGAAAGATAAATAGACTATGGGGCCAGTCCGAGCATCACCGCAATTCAGTAAATTGTCAATGGAAGAAAAGGGCAAGGCAATCAACACTGAACTCGAGGAGGAAGAGGAATATTTACAAGCTCTGATCGCTTAGATTGAAGCACAGGATGAGGAAGAGGAAAATGTTTCCCAAGTACCTTTGGCGATAATGCTACCACCATATATCTCTTCATGGAAAGGGATGGCCAAGATTCCGAAGGACCAGGAGGCCACAAAGAGTACGCTCCAGACCCCACTTCTTCTGGATGAAATAAGGTTTGATGGCCTGCCGCTGGGTCGGGTACCGAATATCAAGTTCGAAGATTGGGATCTCACGGACAATGAGAAGTTTCCCCAGTTGGCCAAGGAGAAATTACTGTAGCAAAAGTGGTTACGGGGTGTGGAGAAGGCAGGATTACTCAATCTCAGTTGGATACCCCACTATCATCGCGCGGCCATCACAATTTTTGTTATCCGACAGTTACTATGTCTCGTACATGATGGGTATCTCTGGCTGGAGGAACTGATTCCCATCACGGCCGATCTAATACACCGAATCTCCCAGGTGCCTGCGAAAGGAAGCAATCCTACAAACATAGCCGGAATGAGTAGCGACATGGGCCTCGCCGAAGCCATGAAGGTTAAATATAAGCTGGAAAAGCATAAATAGGGTATTTAATAGCAAGCATCAAAGACCGAGGGGTGCGCGTCACCACCCAATTACTGACCAGTAAGCTCATGAGGAAATGTCGCGCAAACGAGGTGCCAGCCTTTATCATTGCGCTCGCGAAGCAATGCGTAGAAGAGGTTGAGTTCAACTAGGCGCAGTTTCTCTGTGATGAATTTTTGACGAATTGTCAGGAAGCCCAAGAGCAAGGTAAGACTTTCCATTACGCATGGTTGCTCTTAACAATCCTACTGGTTGCAGGAGAGCTGCCGAAGGGCAACCAGTTTCTTGACATTGAGAAGAACCTACCTGAAGCCGTGCAGTATAATTCACTTCGGGCTACGGAAGATGCCACGAGGATTCGTGAGATCAACGTGTTTTGGATATTCATGGAGGCGAGTATACAGACGCAGATCAACCGCAGACCGTGGTTATCCCCAACAGTATACAACTATTTGCAAAGCGCGACCGAGTTCAAGGCGGATATACATAATTTGTATATTCGGGCACGAAAGGATCCCACTCGAGCATGGTTAAAGCTTCCATTCATTGCAACAGATGATGAAATTTTCGAGGCAATGGCGGCATGGCCTCTAGAGTGGCGCGCTCCAGACTTGGCCGAATTAGAAAAAATTGCAGCTTAGCAGCAAAAGAAGGAAATCAAGTTGCATCACAAAGTTGGTGGAAAGAACGCGCTAGGAACAGAAAACACCCACGCAACGGGAGGCGACTAAGGCAGCAACAGAGACTATCATTGCAGTCGCCGAAGAGATTGTGGAGGAAATTTCCATGGAGCAGGACATACAGGGGGAAGTGGAGACACAGGAACACACAGACCTAACCATGGCATCGACTCAACTTAAGAGACCGCGTGTCCAGGAGCAGCCACCAACACGCAAAAGGACGAAGACAACAAGGACTTTAGAGGGAGATCTTCTTGCCAACAAGGAACCAATGCGTGATATCACTAAGATTGATCTGGAGGAATTGATGACGGAGCAAACAACTGTGTTGGGGGTACTCAGAGCGCAGTTGTAGGCATTACAGGTGTGACCCCCGAGAGGGATGATACAGAACCTAGCGGATGATAGATCCGCAGCTGAGCAAATGGTGCGCGCTCACACAATGAATACCTTAGTGTTACAAGCAGGCGTCGTCATAGCAGAAGCCGAATGCAACGTGAGAAGTTGGGAGTTGAATTTGGCTACCCTTCCCAACAGGCGCCATCATAGCAGAAGCCGAAGGCAACGTGAGAATTTGGGAGTTGAATTTGGCCGCCCTTCCCAGAGAAACCCTATACCAACTACAGGATGGGGTAACCGCTGAGATCCACACCAGGGAAGGCTACGCCCTCCAGATATTGACGAAGCAAAAGGGAAATCTAGACCAGGTTAGTCTATAGTGCGATGACTCGGTCACACGCAACCAAGAATTGTAACAGGCCCTGGCGAAAGTCTGTAGTAGTGTACCAGAGTTGGCTGTGCCAACAGAACTTCCAGCAGCCGAAAAGATTCATCACATAGCCACAGGATTCTGTAAGGCCCAAGAGGAGGCTGCCAAAGCTCAGTGGGAATTGAAATTGCAGATTTCGGATCTAAGACTGAAAGCGCAACCCCGTACACCACCGGAAGTCAGAGAGCATCGTCGTTGCAACCTTCAAGGAGGATTGGCAGTGATAGAGTGCGCTATACACGATTACACGGGATTATTGGATCAGTCCCTTCTTACACTCACATCACTGCAAGAAGACCCAACGCTACAGAAGGTAGAGACAGAAGCACGACAGTTACAACAAACCTATGATAATGTCCAAGGGACCGCGCAGATGGTTTCCCTTACTCAGTGATTGGCCAAGATGAGGGAGGCCCAGGCTCTCAAGGCATAAGTCGACGCCGCTCGCCAGAAAGAAGCAGTCCTTAAATAACGCATATAGCCGCAGCTTGATGAGGCATTCGCGGTCACCACCAACATCGAGGGAAAGCTAGCCCACATGCAGGCAGTATACGAACTCGGAGAAGCAAGTGAAGCTGATAATGATGTATCGGAGGCTCGTGCACAACAAGTACAGCAGATAGCGGAAGAATGTGTTACGGAGGTAAGCGAAGCCCATAAGTTTCTGAGTAACCTCCGCACGAAGATCACTGCACTAGCTGAGTGACTCGGGATGAGTCACGATGATTGTGTTGGGGACCTATTGGGCAGCGAATCCCCCGCGTAATGGTTTTTGGGCTTAAAGCCCATAAGTTTGGGTAAAAAGTATGGTAAAGGTTCCGCAAAGTGCGCGGAGTGCAAATTGTAATGAGTTAAGTCAAAGGGTTGTCTTCCCAAGAAAAATTAATAGAAAGAAAGTTGGCCTGCCCATGGTTCGCGAACCATGGGAATGCATAAATAGAGCAAGGCTCTAGGTTTAGAAGGCAGTTTTTGGTAGCGTTGTTTAAGATCGGAAGTGTATGGGTTTGTAAAAGCAAGAAGTGCTTTGAGTCTGTAAGTCGGAGTCATGGGTGGTAGTAGTTAGAGTAGGCCTTAAAGCTGTGTGCAGAGGCCTGGTAGAGTCCGCAGTTGTGTGCGTGGACCCCTGCAGCTGAGTGCGCAGGGTGGAATTGGATTGTACTAAACAAAAGATTAATAAAGATAAGTGTTTCTAAATTATTGTGTATCTGATCGCAGATCTATATGTTTATGGTTATGTTATGGTTTTAGGCGTATCTTTGAGATTTATGGTTGCACGCACTAATTTTAACTATTGAATGCTCTATTAAAAACCTTAAGGAATAGATCAGATCTACAATAACTGCAATAGTAATAAGATTCTAGGAAACACCCTGTTACGGATCTTCGCAAAGGCCAGATAGCTGTGCAGAGTAACACAAGTGTGTAGTTCGGTTTGCGACCCTTCCAGACCTCATCCAGACATCCCTAGGGTGCGGAAACCTGGTTCCAGCACCCTCCCATACTACCTCGGGTGAGACTTCAGTCCATGCTCCGCGGATTGTTGCTAAAAGGGCCAGTAGTGCGGGATTTGTTTGGCTAAAAAACCCTTCTGAACCTGGGTTAGGGCCCAACAAGCCAACATAAGGGATAGTGGCTTTGTCAAAACATCAACAACCTACTTATCAATAGAGCTATCTTTGAGCCTCACAACTCTTCTTTGGACTTATTGTATAAAGTGACACTTGATCTCAATGTACTTCGACTTGTCATGAAAAAGTAGATTCTCAGAAAGCTTCACACAAATTTGATTGTCACGATATTTCACAGTTAGTTTTGGCACCTGATTAAACAAGCCAACAAATAATTTTCAAATGAAAACTAATTCACAAGGGGTTGAACAATCAACTATATAGTTAGCTTCAACTGTGCTAAGTGGAACACAGGTCTATATCATATTTATGGTATCTGGGTTAAAACATCATCCAAAAGTTCTCTTTAGTGCATCCAACCCAAAAAAATCCATGTAGTTGCAATTCGCCATTCATAATTAATGGTTCCAAGTAAATATCTCAATATATGTTTTGTTGCATTCCAATGTTGATGGAAGAGCATAGTAAATATCTGGTTTCAGATATAGCTCAAGAGCCAATTTGTTGACAAGACATAGAAGGATCAAAATCAAATTGTTGTAGTTTCTTCAAATTTATCATCAAAGAGGTGTCCATGAACTTGCAGTCCATCATGCCAAAATTTTGAAGGATCTCAACAAGCATTTCAATAAGCTTATTCCATACATTCAATCCCAGGTAGTAATGCATTAGACCAATATCCTTCCATCAAATCCCTCTTACACTGGACAAAGAGATCCTCAGTCCTTGTTAGAAACATATCATCAACATATAATAGTCAAATAAATGGCTCATCTCCAACAACTTTGTAGTATAGATTTGGATCAACATCATTCTTCAACAATTATCAGTTCAAGATCGAGGTGTCTGACTTCATAGTATTCTCCCTTTTATTGAGGTAATTCTTCCAACAATCTTCATCTTGGAAGTCACAACTGACTTATTTTTGACATACATAAAAAAAAAAAAAAAAAAACCTTCAATATGGCTTATCTATATGTTCCCTCTGGGTCTAAGGGTTATCCAATGCAATATCTCTCAACACGAGTCTTCGTTTTACAAGCTTTGTTCTTCCAATATTTTCATATATTGCCATAAACTTGGAAACCTTCATTATGTACCTACAATCCTTAATAGGAAGCCAAGAACAAATAAAACCAAGATATACGAGGACAAGAAATTAATGGATAAGAATAACAATACTAATAATAATAAAAAAGAGATATAAGGTACTTATCTTTTGAGAATATGTCCGCACCCTCTTGATCTTAGCCTTCTTGCATCCAACTTGCAAGTCAACCTTGTCCACATCATCATCGATATGTCATTCCTTCCTTGCAGGAGTTAGGGTTTCTTCTTTCAGCGGAAATGACCAAGCCTAGGGTTTTGTCCATAAACCCTAGTGTTTTTACTTATCCAAGCCTTGTTGCTTACAAGGGTCTTAAAATCTTTGATTTTTCTTTTTTATTTTACGTCAAAACCATATAATTATCATGCACTATGAAACTCATCCTTGTTCCAAGTAATTATTCTTTCTCAACGAAGAAACAAAAAACTGGTATTCATTTCAATGTGCGAGGAGTAAATTCAAGTACCCATGTCATCTGTAAATGCAAGGTCTTCCATAGTCAACACATATGTCATCAACTAATAATCTTTGTCACCAACACATTAATGTAAAACCCTTGGTCACATCAAACCAGGTAGCTCAATTTCTACTACTTTTTTTAGCAAAACATTTCATCAAAGAAGATCCAAGGCATCAATATTCTTAATGATAGGCAATATCAGCTCTGCAAGATATTTTGATACTCTTCTTTAAAGAGGAACTCAACCTCTTTTCTACTATAATCAAGATTTATTTTCATTATGATTGTTGAGCTAATTTATGTACCTAGACTAACACAATTATTTATTATCAATCCGGGTTGTTTATGCTTTGAGGCAAGTTCACTATATGTGAAGATCAGATATAATCAAACCTTGAAA
The DNA here is from genome assembly GCA_000404065.3 of Pinus taeda. NCBI lineage: Eukaryota > Viridiplantae > Streptophyta > Pinopsida > Pinales > Pinaceae > Pinus > Pinus taeda. The sequence continues at coordinate 142,815 of APFE030483126.1, read as the reverse complement.
GATAATTTATTCAAAAGCTTAAAGAAATACATCCCACAACTCTAATTCAACTAGTTTAAAGTAGAGGAAAAATATTGAGATGGTTCTTGACTCAAGAAGTCCACCTTTGCCTCAACTATCACTTAATGAATCAGATATTAAAATCAAGAACTTAAGATGGATAAATTGTTAATGAAAGAAGCTCTTAACTTAAGAGACACATAAAGTATTTCATCATAATTTATTCATCTCAATACCCAAAATCACAATAAGAAACTACTTGCATGCAAACCAAAGAAACTAGTTGTAATTCATCATTTTAGTAGAAGAGATGCTCAAATTGAACACTTGTGTTTCTTCAACTCAATAAAGTGATGAATAAGCTAAGAACTAAAGCAATCAATCACCATGCATGAATCATAAAGAAATCTGAAATAAAGCTTTGAAAAACCAGTTCTACACTAAACAGATTACCAGAAATGAAACTAGTTAACAAGGAAGTGTACTTAGCTTGGAGTGGGGGCCCTCCACCCTTGCCTTGCACACTTTAGAAGTGATATGAGAAGCTCAAATAAATTACACATCCATAGCATTGAGCAGCAAAATAATAATAGCACAAGTCTTCAAATTAATTCCTCAATCCAAAAGTGTCACAGCATAAAAGTATAATAAGTCCATACATGAGCCATCAAAGTTGTGGCTCTTAAATAAGAAGTATCATGAAACAAACTGATCTACATTCACTCTAACAAACCCATTTACTCTAATCCATCTATCCAAGTCGAATTCACTACTCCCATCCCAAGAAATATGACCAATCCCATGGAATCTCAAAACTGCCCTATTTCCATGGATTTCTGGATGACTAGTCATGATTGACTAGCACCAAATGGGCCTAATAAAGCTTGTTCTGTTTGAATCAAGCATAGGTGGCTTAGTCCTAGTTCCCAAGCTTTCCATTCATGTATTCAATTCGTGCCCAAGTGTCCTGCAACCACATCAACCATAGAGTGATTACGGGAATTTCTGAAACTGCCAAATTTGCACTTAAAATCAAACTTTTATAAAAACTTTAGAAATTGACAAATTAAAGCTAAATACCTGAATGGATATCAAATATACATCAAAATGGAATGAATGAAGCGAAAATGGATGATAAATAGATGGTTAAGTAAGTTTCTTAGAGCAAAATAAGACCAAAACTAAGGCCCAACAATGATCATTCAATAATCATAAAATAGATATAATTTTTCAAATATTCTTCCTTGTAGCTCGAATTGTATTATTGTTATTTCTTCTTATTGTATCAAGACAACTTTCATGTCACAACACTTCCTTGAGGGCTTAATTATGGAGGGATTTCATTCATGTCTTGTTCAAAGGTTTCTACAGGAATACCTTATGGTTTCATTTCAATCTAGAAGATATATTGAACTCAATAGATTCGTCTTCTTGGACAAAGTTACTTAACAAAAGAATATTGGGATCCAAGAATACTTTAAATAAAGATCAATGATACATACCTCTTAAGAATCAACTTCCCTATTTTTCTTGTAGATATATATTTCCAGTACTGATTCATCACGGTAAGTCACTTTAATTATAGCATCATATCTTTAGATGTAGTAGCCATAAGAGAAAATAACTTTCAATCCAAAAATATTCTTTACTTTGATGCATAAAAGAGTTTATGACAACAAATGTCGATGCCTCTTAATACTTGTAGCCTTAACATCAAAACTTTACATTTTTCATATTATAACAGTCATCAATAGATGTATACATTATTTTCTTATATATTACATCTCACATTCCAAAGGTTCAAGGAGACATGGACCTTCATACTTGAGCTTTCGAACTAGAATCTTCTTTAGTGCCTTGTTCCAAGTGAAAAAAATGTGTTAGAAATTAATTAACAAAGCAATGAAATACACAAAATAGTTGAGAATTACAAATACAAAAACACATAAAACAAGAGAGACACATTTATACATGGTTCCCCAATTTGGGCTATGTCTACGGAGAAACAACCAGTCCTTCCTTTTATATTATCCAGCAAAATGAAGAGATACAACTTACATCAGATCCACTGTAATTTACTCTTCGCTCTCACACAACCCCCTCTCTCTCTTGCTCATAATAATAATACACAACCACAAAAAATTCCCTCATATAAACCGAGGGTTTCCTTCTAGGAAAAAAAACATAAATTAACTTCTACTGTCAGATCATCTGCCTAATGAACAACCTAGATTGACTAGGTAATTACAATATTTTACAAGGCAATTTTTAATCTATTTTTAGCTTTGGGGGCACTACCCCCAAACCCCCACTGGGGGGTGTGTCTCATAAAATTCACCATCGCACCCCATGGATCCCCCCTGATGGTGATTAAATGGGTGGCATTTCCACCCCATTAGGAAAAAGGATCCAACGTGGCTGAAATAAAAAACTTTGAACAATCAAGAAGATAATCAGGCTCCACCCAAACAAAATGTCAAAAAACTTTAATACATTTCAAACTCCTCCTTGTTTGACCTATACTTTTAACCTTGAAGAGCCCTCATCCTTTCTTCAATGAGAAAACTACTTGCGACAATGACCTCTTTAAAAGAAGAACTAAGCGCCTTTTCCTCAACATGTCATAATACACCATCATCATATTTTAATGTTATTGCCATATCAATTCATCTATGTATGGATGTATGTACTCAAGGGTTTCTCACTGACCTAGAGAGTTCCTTTAATCTTAAAGAGATAGGAATCTTATACAAATCAAGCAAAAAAAAGAAAATCATTAAGGCTTTAGAATTTGTAACAATACATACCTCACATGTCAAACTTCATATTTTATTGCAATTTGGATCTCTTAAGTACATAGGTCTCTTCAAATTTATTCAAGCTTCCTTCTTCAAAGGAATCTTAGGTCAACTTTGTTTAAGTCTAGGTCTCATAATATTTCATTATGTATAGAACAAGGATATTTTAAGCTAACCTCAAATTTAGTTATGATGAATATGACTTCTCTATCTTTGAGATGACTTTAGACCTTTGCTCTAGTTTAATATTTTCGAATTTTATCACTTGTGACAATAAGATACTTGCACCCTATTGATGATATTCAATGTCCTAAAATGAAGGTGTTCTTAGGATTGGATACCTTCTTAGTCTTGATGGTTTACGAGTTAGCATCCTCATAAATAAAATATGATCAAATCATGAAAATTTATGACTTAGGGCTGCATTCATCCTTCTAGCATTTGATTTGAGCTCTTTATACTTGATCAAAGATGTCAATTGAGACAAGCAAACCCTAAATGTATCCATGTATTTTATAGATTCTATCTCTAATGTATTTCTTTCTTATATGGAGACTTTGTCCCAACCATAGTCCTGACACTACTTCGCCCATAAGCTCTGAGATTTTTGGTCTTGCTAGAACAAATATAATTTTTCCCTCTTCAAATATCAAATGATGTTCAATAAGAATTTTGACCTTAGTGAGATTTGGCTTATAAGACTTCAGCCTCCATGTAATTTCCTGAGATATTTCATAATTTTCTATGGCTCCATATTTTCCTGAGGCTTTCGGTCATATTTCTTAATCTTGAAAACAACGACATAGCTCAAATTTGAAGTGTATTAGGGCTTCTAAGGCAACATAAATGACTTCTATCTATTAGTTATGATGCCATGTTGATTTTTTAGTAGCAAAAAAGATGGGGGGAATTTTCAAACTGATAACTACAATTATGATGATACAATGTAACTTATTTAGAGAATTCTAATCATTAAGCATTTATACTTTAAAATTTCAACCATTAAGATTCAATAGAGCAATAGAGATCGCAATAAGACAATGAAACAAGAGACACCAAAATTTCTTGGGACAAAAAGCCACAAGGGGGAAAACCTGATAATATTTCCTTATGTGAGAGGGAGAGAGTTCAGTTCATCAAAATGTACATCCAAATATTCCATTCAAAGGTCAACCATTGATCACATTAATTTCCAAGACAAAGTTATTCACATGAGAGAGAAAACAGTCAACACTTTCTCATAATCAAAGTCTACACGAGGGCCAAATTTTGACATGAGGCTGCTGGTCAAAGGGCTGAAATTTGGCTTGCAATTTCCGCAGTCAACTTCGATCAAACTTTAGTAATTCACTTGTGGTCAACTCTCAATTAATGGCCTAGAACAAAATAAGATCTTTTTGTTGATCTAGATTGTCATTAATGGCAATATGAAGCCGAGGAGCTATCAGAGCAGAGCTATCAAAGAAGAGAAGAGAAGCAAGTGTAAGAGCAGAAGATTGAGGAGGAGCCATATTGGGAGTATCCCGTGTAATGTATTCCCAATAAGAACCGAGAGGAAGAATTCATCAAAAGAAGCAAATATGAACATATCAGAGCAGAGAATATTGGAAGTTGTCAGGCCAAGAGCGTTATATTGGAGCCAAGGTATGGAGGAGGGTCGTGGACTCGTATTGGATGACGTTAAGAGATGAATGGCGGAGATGAGTTTTTGTTCTAGCAGAAAAGGAATCCGGAGGAGTAAAACTATCGGAAGTATTGCATATGCACGTGGTTATATTCCAAAAAGCGGGTTTGTAATAGTGGCAGTGGTTTTCGAGCGGATGCAAAATGGTTTGTGGTATTTAGAGGAGAGCGCCTGATTCCATTCAATGGTTGACACGTAGCAACTAGAGGAGAGAGAAAAACCGCTCATTTCGGGAGAGTAACTCTCATGCAAGTAGTCCACTCGAAATGCATGTAGGCCATTGGATCTAGCACGGGTTGATCGACGGCGAAGGATCAACTGACGGTTTTGGGTTGATCAGTTTAAGTCGGGACCATTAGATCTAGAAAGAAGAGATCTACAGCGTAGCAAGCTTCCAATGGATTGTGTTGATCGGACCGGGTGTTGATCGTCGGATCTAATACAAAACAAATCAACGGTGTGGAACGAGGACTCCTATTATATCGCACCCTAATGGTATATCACATCCGCCGTATCGAGAGTTCTGTATCGCAATGTTTAAGGCCTTGTCACGTTAAAAATCCAATTGCGATAATACCGCAGACCCACTACTCCATTGTAATATGCCCTATTATAATATCGTGTCTGCCGTGTCGGAAGATATGTATCGCAAGTTATAAAGGGATGACACACTATAAACTGCGATTGCGATATTACTATGGACCTGATGGATTCGTTAAAAATAGGTTATAATCATATCGCATTCAACATGGGAATCGACTATCAGCCATCGGCTCTACTATGGGCATGACTTATAAAGACCTCTAGAATGTTGCGATTACGATTATGGGTTTAAAGGAATAACTTCGACTGTTCATGAATGTTGCGATTGTTGTAAAGAATAAGTATATTGTTTGAATAATAATAAAGATGGCCTCTCTTCCTAATTAATGTGTCCTATGAGTATTGATGAATTCGAAGAGACAGAGGAAGTCGAAGAGTGAGCGCAGAGGAAGCTGAAAGATCAAGCGAGCATTGAGGAAGCCGAAGCTCAAGCGAGAAAGAAGGAAGCCAAAGGTTAGGCGTATCAGGCATATAAAACAAAGAACAAGGAAATTTTAATGTTGCTGGCGAACTGTAAGAAAAAAGGGAGCCGAAGTTCTGGAAGAAGTGGAAGGAACAGGAGGACAGAAGTAAGTCATAGGTCCAACAGGGTTGGGAGCAGAGAATTACAACCAAACAATTACAACAGAGGGTTGGAGTCCTTGAGGTTGGTGCCTTAGAACTTAAAGGATTGGTGTCCTGGGAGTTGGTGCTCCTAAATTCAAGGTTGGTGCCTTGACAAGACAAAGTTGGTGCTCTGGAGGTTGGAGCCTCACAAAGATTCCAAGTTGGTGCTTGGAAACTAATTGAAACCAATATATATATATATATATATATAATATATAATATAATATATATATATATATATATATATATATATATATATATATATATATATATATAATATATAATATATATATATTGGTACTTGATTTATTGCAAAGATCACATTAATAAAAGCATCTATTCCTGTTATATATTTCTGTGTTCCAAATATAAATGTTTTTAACTGATAAAAATAATAATTGAAAAGAAATATTGATTCCCCCGCCCTCTCAGTATTTCCAACAATTGGTATCAGAGCGGGCTTCTTCATATCAGCCTAACAGCTTGAAGAAGGATTCTTAGTCATGACGAGAAATCAGGAAGTGTCAGGAAGACCTCCTCTATTCGATGGCACAAATTTTGGTTTCTGGAAAAAGAGAATGTCCTACTACTTAATGTCCCTTGGACCTAAAGTTTAGCATTCGGTCTTAAATGAGTACATAGCTCCTTCCACTCTTCCAACAAATCAAGATGAGAGGAAATTCTACGTTGCAAATGCAAAAGCCTTAAAATCCATCACTAGTGGAATCACTGATTCTGAATTTACAAAAGTCATGAATTGTAACTCTGCCAAATAAGTATGGGATAAGCTAATTAGATTATATGATGGGGACTCCAAATTCAAGAAGGCAAAGCTTCAAACTCATAGAAGGAAATTTGAAAGTCTGGAAATGGATGATGAAGAAGACATTGCATCATACTTCTCCAAGTATCTGAAGTGGTAAACTCTCTTAAAGGATTGGAAGAAAACATTGAAGAAAGCACCATCGTTCAAAAGGTCTTAAGATCTCTCCTAGAAAGATTTGAATCCAAAGTAAGTGCCATATAAGAAATGAAGGATCTAGATACTCTCAAGATGGATGAACTCCATGGAATCCTCATTGCCTATGAGATGAGAAAAGGTTTCCCAAGTTCCAAAGATGCAGCATTCAAGGCCTCAAAATCAAAAAAGGGGAATGAAAAGAATGTCAGTAGCGATGACTCCAATGTTGAATCCGCATTGGCACAATTTGTATGAAGGCTGAAGAAAGGATCTAAGCTAAAAGGTAAATACCCTCTTATTTGTTTCAAGTGTGGAAAAATAGTTCATTATGCTGCAAAATGTCCTGATAAGCATGATAGTGATGATGAAGAAAATTCTAAAAGGATGGTATACAAAAAGAAAGGGTTCAATAAGAAGAATTTCCTCTCTAAGCAAGATGATTCTGATGAAGATGAATTTGTAGTCATAAAAAAGAAATCAACTAACCAGTTCCCTCACCGCAAAGGAAGTAATGAAGAATCAGATGAAGAAAATGACCATGCTGGAAGCCAAGAAGTATTATTCATGGCATTCACAAATGATGATGACTCAGGGCTAGATGGAAATGTAGATGAATTGTTAATAAGTGCCATTGAAGAAAATGAGAAATTACGGAATAAAATCATTTCTCTCAAGGTAGAAAACGAGGAAACAAAAAGAAGGGAAGATCTCTTGTAAAATAAGCGAAAAGAAAAAGAAGAAGCTTGTGAAGAACATGAAGTCGAAATAGTATCTTTGAGGAAGGAATTGGAGCAAGTTAAAAAGGGTTGGAAAAGCTCTCAAATACTTGACACTATCCTAAATAATCAAAAACCTCAACATGACAAATCTAGAATAGGTTTTAAAGGAGAATCATGAATTACTAAGAATAATGCGAAAATCTATGCCGACGTACTTTCCAGCAACCCAAAAGAAGAAAGATTATTTCATCAAAGGCTCATCCTAGATCCAAAGAATGAAGAGACAGTAACTCCAAGGAAGAATGTTGATTCGAATCATGGATGTTACAACAGATACAAAACAGTATTTCATCAAAGGCCCATCTCAAATCCAAAGAATGAAGTGGGAATAACTCCAAGGAAGAATGTTGATTCAAATCATAGCTATTACAATAGGTACAAAACTATCTTTTTTGGGCATTGTTTCCATTGTAAAAATTTTGGTCATCAAGCTAGACATTGCATGGCTCGTAAGAATGACACACCAAAACTGAAGGATCAAATAAACAAACCATATGGCCCCAAAGGGCAAGGACAATTCAATACCTACAATTATTTTTATCCATTGGCCAAATTTGATCTGATTTGCTTATTATGTAATAATAATGGACATAATGAACAAAATTGCCCACTCAAAAAAGAGGAAAAGCAAGAAGTGAGAATCCCAACGCAAATAAATGTGGCCTAGCTATATGTGCTAAAAATAATGAAAATAATTGGTTTGTGGATAGTGGGTGCTCCGACACATGACAGGGGACAAAGGGAAGTTTGTCTCATTGAACAAAAAGGAAGGAAATGTATCCTTTGGAAGTGGATCTGCCAAAATTTCTGGAAAAGGAACTGTTACTCTTATTAATGGAAAAGGAAAAGCTAAAAATGCTTTGCTAGTAAACGGGCTCAAACACAACCTCCTGAGTGTTAGCCAAATCTATGATCAAGGACATAATGTTGTCTTTAGCACCAAAGACTGTGAAATAAGGAACTCTTCCTCGGAGGAACTTGTGGCAAAAGGGGTTAGAACACCAGACAACATGTATATTCTGAACAAGATTCAAGAAGATAAATGCTATTTAAGTCAAACAAATGAAAGTTAGTTGTGGCACAACCGACTTGGACATACAAGGTTTGATAACTTGATCAATATTAGCAAGATTAAAGCAGTACGAGACATTCCAAAGTTATTCAAACCAAATCAAGGAGCATGTGGCCCATGTCAACATGGAAAGCAAACTAGAACAACTCACAAGACCAAGGAATTTTCTACATCAAAGCCTTTAGAGATCATTCATGTTGATTTATGTGGACCAACTAGAACTCCGACACTTCAAGGAGAAAGGTACTTTGCTTTATTTTTTGATGACTATACTAGAATGATGTGGGTATATTTTATAAAATATAAATCCGAAGCATTTGAGTGTTTTTAGAATCTTAAAGCTCTTGTGGAAAATGAAAAGGACTCTAAGATTAAGTGTCTCAGAACAGATAGAGGGGGAGAATTCACATCAAAATAATCTGATGAATTCTGTAAAATACATGGAATTAAAAGAGAACTCTCTGTTGCCAGAACACCAAAGCAAAATGGGGTATTTGAAAGAAGAAACCGAATAGTTCACGAAATGGAAAGAAAAATGTTAATAACAGCTAACTTGCAGACAAAATTCTGGAAAGAAGCAGTCGGGACAGCTGTCTATACATTGAATTGAACTCAATTGAGACCAAATAATGAAAAGAATCCTTATGAATTATGGAAAGGAAGACATGCATCAGTAAAATACTTCGAGATTTTTGGAAGCAAGTGGTTCATAAAAATCAATGATGACTCACCAGGAAAATTTGATTCACGGATTGACGAAGGGATCTTTCTTGGATATTCTATAAGAAGCAAAGCCTGCAAGTGCTGCAATAACCGACTATGGAAAATAGTGGAAAGCATTGATGTAAAAATTGATGAAGAACTTCCAGAAAAAGAAATTGAAGAACATGAAGTTGATCCTCTCATTGAAGAAGAAGAACCTGAAAAAGAAGAAAAAGACCAAGGAAAAAGAACCATCTCAAACCCCTTCAAAGATGAAATTTCTCCAAAAATATCACCCAGAAGAGCATATTATTGGCAATATGGATGAAGGGATGCAAACCCGAAGGAGGATGACTAGTATACCAAATAATAATGGTGTTGCTCTTCTATCTATGATAGAATCAAAAACATTTGCTCAAGCAAGGATCCTCATTGGGTAAAAGCCATGGAAGAAGAAATGTCTCAAATTGAGAAGAATGAGAGATGGGAGCTGGTACCTCATCCAAAGGACAAAAATGTAATAGGAACCAAATGGGTATTCAAAAACAAAATGAATGAAGATGGAGAAATCATCAAAAACAAGGCAAGGCTTGTTTTTAAAGGCTATTCACAAATTGAAGGAATTGACTTGGAAGAAACATTTGCACCAGTAGCTCGTGTGGAAGCTATCAGGATGTTCTTAGCATTTGCTTGCTCAAAAGGATTCAAAATCTATCAAATGGATGTAAAATCAGCATTTCTGAATGGGGAACTCAAGGAAAAAGTCTACATGGAGCAACCAGAAGGGTTTAATCTAACAGAAGGAAAAGACTTTGTTTGTAAGTTGAAAAAGGCATTATATGGGTTGAAACAAGCTCCTAGAGCTTGGTACGCAAGATTGGATCACTATCTACAACAACAAGGCTTCAAGAAGGGGGTGGCACAAAGTAATCTCTACATAAAGATGGATGAGGATAAGTTACTAGTCACACTTGTTTATGTTGATGATCTGATTTTTGCTAGTAATAATGATGAGATTAGCCATGTGTTTTCTCAAAATATGTCAAAAGAGTTCAAGATGTCGGTGATTGGAGAGTTATCTTACTTCCTTGGACTACAAGTATTTCAAACCATGACAGACATGTTCATATCTTAAGCCAAATATCTTAAAGACATGCTTAAAAGATATGGAATGGAAGAGTGTGCACCCATGAGCACACCTATGATCACAAATTGTAAATTAAGCAAAGATGATGACTCCCCTCCAGTAGATGCAACTCATTATAGATCAACAATTGGAGCCCTTCTATACTTAACTACTATGAGAACCGACATTATGCAGGCAATAGGAATGGTGGGAAGATTTCAATCAACCCCTAAGCAATCCCATTTGATGGTTGTAAAAAGAATTCTTAGATACTTGAAAGGAACTCCTGGTTTCGGCCTTTGGTACCCTAAGAGCTCAACTCTTACTGTGACTACATACACCGATGTTGATTGGGCCGGAAGTGTCGATGATCGAAAAAGTACTAGTGGAAATTCATTCTTTCTGGGAGACTTTTTAGTATCTTGGCTCAGCAAGAAACAGACATCCATATCACTATCTACAACTGAAGCCGAGTATAAAGCTGTCGCAGATTGTTGTACTCAAATATTATGGATGAAGGAAGCTCTAAAAGATGTCAACATAGGTACAAATCAACCAATTACCATCTATTGTGATAACATAAGTGCGATCATCCTCAGAAAAAATCCAATGATGCACTCAAAGACCAAACATATACCAATCAAGTATCATTTCCTTCGTGAACAAGTAGCTGAAAAAAACATCATTTGGAATATATCAATACTAAGGAGCAGATAGATGATATTTTCACAGAACCTCTTCCTCGAGAAGCATTTGAACATCTTCGTCAAAATATGGGGGTTATCTCTTTAGCATCACTTAAGTTGATTCATAAATATGTTGCAGGACAGGGGGAGCTGTTTGAAAGGGGGATTCCTTGTGTACTCCTTTGCCACTGATGTCAAAGGGGGAGAGAAGAAGAATATTTATATCAATGACAAAGGGGGAAATTGTTGAACTAGATTTTCATTAATGTCAATATAAAGCCGAGGAGCTATCAGAGCATAGCTATCAAAGTAGAGAAGAGAAGCAAGTGTAAGAGCAGAAGATTGAGGAGGAGCCACATCGGAGGAGCCATTGTGGGAGTATCACATGTAATGTATGCCCAAGAAGAACTGAGAGGAAGAATTCATCAAAAGAAGCAAAGAGGAACATATCAGAGCAGAGAATATTGGAAGTTGTAAGTCCAAGAGCATTATATTGGAGCCGAGGTATGGAGGAGGGTCATGGAGTCATATTGGATGGCGTTAAGAGATGAACGACGAAGAAGAGTTTTCATTCTAGCGGAAAATGAATCCATAGGAGTAAAACTATCGGAAGTATCGCATATGCCAAGAGTAAGAGCCATAACGGAGGAGTTAATAGTTAATCTCGTGTTTAAACGATTAAGCGCTTTATTTAAGTGATTTATTAATGCACGTGGTTATATTCCAAAAAGCGGGTTTGTAATAGTGGCAGTGGTTTTCGGGCAGATGCAAAATGGTAAGTGGTATTTAGAGGAGAGTGCCCAATTCCATTCAATGGTTGACACGTAGCAACTAGAGGAGAGAGAAAAACTGCTCATTTCAGGTGGGTAACTCTCATGCAAGTAGTCCACCCGAAATGCATGTAGGCCATTGGATCTAGCGAAGGTTGATCGACGGTGAAGGATCAACGGACGATTTTGGGTTGATCGGGTTAAGTTGGGACCGTTAGATCTGGAGAGAAGAGATATACAACATAGCAAACTTCCGATGGATTGTGTTGATCGGACCGAGTGTTGATCATCAGATCTAATACAGAAGAAATCGACAGTGCGGAACAAGGACTCCTATTATATCGCGCCTTAATGGTATATCACGCCCGCTGTATCAGGAGTTACGTATCGCAGTGTTTAAGGCCTTGTCATGTTAAAACTCTGATTGTGATAATACCGCGGACCCGCTGTGTCAGAAGATATGTATCGCAAGTTATAAAGGGATGTCACACTATAAACTATGATTGCGATATTACTGTGGACCAAATGGATTCATTAAAAACAGGTTATAATCATATCACATCCAGCAGGGGAATCGGCTATCAGCCATCGGTTGTACTATGGGCACGACTTATAAAGACCTCTAGAATGTTGCAATTGCGATTGTGGGTTTAAAGGATTAACTCCGACTGGTCATGAATGTTGCAATTGTCGTAAAGAATAAGTCTATTGTTTGAATAATAATAAATATGGCCTCTCTTCCTAATTAACGTGTCCTGTGAGTATTGTTGAATTCGAAGAGACAGAGGAAGCCGAAGAGTGAGTGCAGAGGAAGCTGAAAGATCAAGCGAACATTGAGAAAGCCAAGGCTCAAGCGAGCAAGGAGGAATCCAAAGGTTAGGTGTATCAGGCATATAAAACAAAGAACAAGGAAAGTTTAATGTTGTTGGTGAACTGTAAGAAAAAAGGAAGCCGAAGTTCTGGCAGAAGTGGAAGGAAAAGGAGGACAGAAGTAAGTCACAGGTCCAGCAGAGTTGGGAGCAGAGAATTACAACCAAACAAATCCAGACAGCTATAGCAGAGGGTTGGAGTCCTTAAGGTTGGTGCCTCAGAACTGAAAGGATTGGTGTCTTGGGAGTTTGTGCTCCTAAATTCAAGGTTGGTGCCTTGACAAGACAGAGTTGGTGCTCTAGAGGTTGGAGCCTCACAAAGAGTCCAAGTTGGTGCTTGGAAATTGATTGAAACCATATATATATATATATATATATATATATATATATATATATATATTAATATATATATATATGTACTTGATTCATTGCAAAGATCAAATTAATAAAAGCATCTATTCTTGTTATCTATTTCTCTGTTCCAAATATAAATGTTTTTAACTGATAAAAATAATAATTGTAAAGAAATATTGATTCACCCCCCTCTCGGTATTTCCAACACTTTGGTTAACAAATAGTGAACGAATCACAAAGAATTAGAATTTGGCCTTCAAAACTCGACAAAAATTTGGTCAAATTGCGGAAAAATGAAACAAGCCAGATAACACAGAAATAAATCCTTCTCTTCTTCTTCACACGTTTGAACAAATATTCTTGTATTTGGTTGAATGAATGATATGTGGGATGCTGCCCAATTAAAGTCAAATGAATGCCAATATATATGAGAGTCAAGAGGTGGGTTTTGGCCTTGGGTCGAATCCCTTCAAATGGTGGGGTTGACCTTTTAATTTTGAGGTATACTTGGAAAGAAATAAAATACATCATTTATCCCTTGAATTTGACAATGAAAATACCAACCACAAGTACCTTTCTTCAATATGCCCTAGGGTGCACACTTCACCAAAAACCCAAGTGTTGTCGTTTACCCTGGAGTTGTTCCCCCCATACTCTTTTTATGGAGTGGGATCAATAGATAGCCTTATTTTATTAATATCTAAAAATATTTACAATATTTACATCTTGGCACTCCCGACCACTTATCCAAAACCAACATAGAAGTATCTAGACAACCAACCCCAAAATATATAATGTCACTACATGGGAACGCAAGCCACATCATATAATTTCAACTCATCAACATAGTAGTCAAAAGTATCTAGATCACCAATCTAATATCATAAGTAGATATATTAATAGTTAGGGGTTTTATATCCTCCCCTTATTTTATGTACTGTCCTTAGTGCATCATATATACAAATGTATGCACAATATATCGATACAAATGGTGAGGGTATTATACCCTCGTGACTTCTTCTTTCTCCTGGGTCACATCCTCAGGACAGAGCACTATCTATTGCACTTTTACCATGTCTATGATTCAATTATGAAGCACCTTAACCTTGTTGTCCGAGATCCACACTAGATCAACTTAGAAGTATCCCTCAGGTTCCACCTGAATCATTTTCTAATCAATAATCTGATTAGTGCTAAGAACATATATCTTAAGCACCAAAATGTGAAAGACATCATGGATATTCAAAGATGTCGGAAATTCAAGCCAATTTTCAATTGGACTGATCCTCTCCACAATCTCAAATGGCCCACAATATTTAGCTACTGATTTTCCACAATTGCCCAATTTCAATGAGCTCTTCTTTTCTTTCACTTTTAAAATATATGTTCCTCGACTTTGAATTCCTTGTTTTTCCTACTCCTGTCTGCATATCTTTTCTTCCTATCCTAAGAAAATTTAAAATTTTGTTTTATTTTAGCCACTTGTTCCTCGATATCATTGAGAAACTTTGGACCAACCATGATTTTATCCACTGGATTACTCCAACTCATCGGAGTATTACATTTTTTGCCATACAAAGCCTCAAACGAACTCATTTTCAATGATTCCTAATACCCATTGTTGTATGCAAATTCCACCAAATGAAGGTTGTCCTCTCATTTGGATGGTTTATCCATCATGTAAATTCTTAACATATCTTCAATTATTTAATTTACTTGCTGTTTCTGTCCATTAGACTCTGGATGATATGATGTGCTAAAATTTAGAATAGTACCTAGCCCTTTAGATAAACCCAACCAAGATTCGGAAGTGAATTTTGGATCTTTATCTAAAATTAATTCCTTAGGTAATTTTCGTGACAATTTTCCATAGGTAAATATTTGCAATATTAGCTTCTTTATGTACTAATTTTACCAGAGTAAAATGATCAACTTTGGTGAGTTTTTCCACTACCATCATTATAGAGTCTTGTCCTCTTATTGTTCTAGAAAAACTAGTAATAAAATCAACCAATACCAGCTCCACTTCCACTTAGATATGGGAATTGGCTGAAGTAAAGTAGTTATATGCTTGTGCTCAGCTTTAACCCTCTTGCATTCTAAATATCCAACTATGTAATTAGTCACTTCCTTCTTTAGATTTGGCCAGTAAAATTGTTTTTTGATTGTCAAAAGAGTTTTCTGGTACCCTGGGTGACTAGAAAATGGTACCCTATGCATTTGATAAAAAAAAATTCCTTTATTGCTGGTACATTTGGCACATAGAATGAATTTTTATACAAAATAATTTCATCCTAAGCCATTTCAAAATTATAGTATTTTAGCTATACTGTGCTTTGTTGTAGATTATTTTTAATTTCCATATATTACTGGTCTAAATTTCTAGCCTACAAAATTCTTCTCATTAAATCTTCCTTCCAACTGCTGATTTCCATGGCATGCATAATGTGCACTCTCCGACTGAGTGCAACTGAGTGCATCATCCACTTGATTTTCTTTCCCCTTGATATATTTAATTTCAAGATCATATTCAACCAACAATTTTTTATTTTTTATTTTAACTAAAACGGTTGTGTTTTATTGAGAATTCCAGGTTGGGCAAAGCCTAATCAACCGAATTACAATTCATGGATTTACATGAGCACCTCTCCCAGTTAAGGGATGATTGCCAATTTCAAAGCTCCTGCATTTATGTTGATCATTCCACTTTGCTGAGTGCAACCTGTGTTTGCCAATCTGTCCGCCTCCTTGTTTAAATCTCTGAGGATATGAAATGTTTGCACCGAGGAGAAATCCTTCAGAATTCTGTTCACTCTTGAGAGCTGTTTATTTAATAGAGGATCCTTTAACCATTCCTTGCTTCTTAATGCCTTTATCAACAGTTCTGAGTCCCCAAAAATGATGATTTCTCTTTGGCTTTCTTTCTTGGCTAATTGGCAGGCTTTTAAGAGACCAAGAACTTCTGCCTGGTTGTTGGTTTTCGTTCCTAATCCCCAACTGAAATCTTCTTTTTCTCCACTCGGATAATAAATTACCCCTCCTGCTCCTGAAGTGCCTGGATTGCCTTTTGAAGTGTCGTCAAAGAAGATAGTGCACTTGCCCTGGGATTTCCACCACTGCTGAAATCTATCCTCGGGTTCTCGGACCTGCCATCTTTCCTTGTGGGTTGGTCGAGTAATTGCTGAAGGTCTGGTAATGAATGAGAAACCGTCCAGCCATGCCTTTTCCTCTGTTCAAAGGGAATTGTCATCTTTGACTGAAGAAAAGTTCAGGGTTTCAAGAAGGAGTTTCTTTGCCTGTTCTGCCACTTTTTCTGCTGCTATTTCATTTTGGTTGAAGATAATTTCGTTCCGGGCAAGCCAGAGCTTCCATCATAGATATTTTGGAGCAGCGATCCATATCTTGTACCATGGAGATTTTCCAGCAATATTATGTGGGTAGCTGGCTTTCTAAGAGGTGAACATTTCTGCTATCGTACATTGAGCTGAGGGTCTCACATTTATTCCTGTCAGAAAAATATTCCAAACCTTCTTGGCATACTCACAATTAATAAACAAGTGATCTGTGGTTTCCTAAGCATTTTTGCATAGAACACATCAGTGAGGGCCTACTATGTTTCTCTTGCACAGATTTTCTCCGGTCAAGATCTTGTTATGGAACAGAGTCCAGAAGAAAAAGTTGATCTTGGGAATGCTAAAAATGTCCCATACCTGCTTCCATACTTCTTTCGGATGAGGCGAGTTCTTTTTGCTTTGCATTTGTAGGTATCCTTGCCTTGCTGTGAACACACCCGTCTTTCCCATCCCCAGGAGTCTTCTTCATCTCTATGGACTGGATCGAAGTCTGAAATCGCCTTTTTAAGGGCGTGTAGCTGTGTGTCGAGTTGTGTTGGTGCCTTGGGGAAATTCCAGCATTGCCACTCTCCTCTGTTATCCCATCCAGCAATGTCTTTGATCTTACGGATTCCTTTTGACCGTAGCCATACTCTTATCTCTGTAATTTCACTATTTTCTTTGAGTGGAGGGTGTCCCATGACTCTGTCTTTCCATAACAGAGTGTTTTTGCCGTTCCCAGGAATTTTGAACAGGTGGGTTTTGAAGAATTCAATGCCTTTGTTGCATAACTTCCAGGCTTGCGTTCCTTTAGGGGCTTTCTCCAGAATGAAGGTTCTGATTGACTGATGTTTGAAATATTTGTATTTTAAAATCAAGTTGACAGGGTGACTAGGCTCGTCGAGCAACTGCCACAGTAATTTTCATCCCAGCACTATATTTTCTAGAAGAGGATCTTGTATTTGGAGTCCTCCCTCCTCCATAGGTCTTTTCGTTGTTTCCCAATTTATCAGATGAAATCTATTGTCATTTCCTCTCCCTCCATTCCACAGGAAATTTCGCATAAGACTGGAGATCTGATCTGAGATTTGCTTTGGATCTAGCATTAAGGAGGCCTGGTACGTGGGTAGTGCTGAGAGTACAGCTTTAATGAGCATGAGTTTGCCTCCTGTGGTGAGCCAATAACCCCCCCATCCTGCGATCTTTTTCTTAAATTTGGAGATCACCTCTTCCCACAGTTGATTCCTATTGGATCCCTTTGTTATTGGAAGACCCAAGTATTTGAATTTGTCCCAATCTGCGTACCCATTGAAACCCAGGTTGCTGGCAATTCTGTTGATTGTCTGTTGATCTGTGTTCCACCCATAGACATCACTTTTCCTTTCACTGATTAACGCTCCAGAGATGTTGCAAAACTTTTTGAGGATGATCTTGAAGGAGTTCGCAATTCGTAGAGATGCGCCCCCAAGCAACAGTGAGTCATCAGCAAACAACGCATGGTTCATTGGGTCGATTTCCTTCACAATCCTGATTCCAGGGAGGTTCCCATTTTGTTTTTCCAAAGTTAATTTTCTACTCAGAGAGTCTGCCATCAATATGTAAAGAAATGGAGACAAAGGGCAACCCTGCCTCAGTCCCCTGATGGCTAAGAAGAAATCTGCTGGTCTGTCATTTATCATAGGGGTTATCCAGATCTTTTCTAGACATGCTTTGATTAGATTTATAAACTCTTGATTGAAACCGAAGGCTGTAAGGACCCTGTACAAAAAAGAGTGATTAACTCTATCAAAAGCATTACACATGTCCAGTTTTATAAGCATACCTTGTTCTTTGCGCGAATGGCTCGAGTGCAAAGCTTCTTGGACTTGGATAACATTGTCTAGAATGTGTCTTCCTTTCACAAATCCCCCCTGAGCTGGAGAAATGAGCTTTTGCAAGAGAGGCTTGATTCTGCTCGCCAGGAGTTTGGACACAATCTTGTAGGATGCATTGCATAGAGATATCGGCCTGTAACTGTGAAAAGATCTTGGATTTATCTCCTTAGGAATTAAGGCAAGAAAGGTTGAGTTGATTCCGCCCCCTATCCTTGCCTTTCTCATGAATCCACGTATCATTCTGAGGAGGTCTGGTTTGACTAATGCCCAGCAGATTCTATAGAAATGGATTGTGAAACCATCTGGTCCTGGCGCTTTGTCAAGCTCCATAGACCACACAATGTTGAATACTTCTTCCGTTACTGAGCTCATGAGGTTTTCATTATCCTCCGTACTGATTAGTTTTGGAATGTTAGCAAGGAACTCTAGCGTGTCTTCCTCACTCCCGTCCTTTTCAGCTGTAAGAAGATTTTGGAAGTGATTTACAGCAGCTTCCTTGATTTGGGCAAATCCTTTACAAACCTGTCCATTAGGTAAGATGATTTCTGCTATATGGTTTCGGCTGAGTCTAGCCCTAAACTGTTTATAGAAGTATGTGGTATTTCTGTCCCCAGCTTTAAGCCACAGGCTCCGAGACTTTAGCCGCCAGTACTCTTCCTCGCTTCTAAAAGAACAATATGTATTCCTTTGTGCAATTTTTTCTTGGTCTAAGTCCATGGAATGGATGTCTTTCTCTTCCAACTCAAATTGAATTTATTCCAGCTGTGTGACAGCCTCTTTCCTCTTGCTGGTGGGAGTTTTCATAGGTTTCTTTATCCACTCTTTAAGAGCCTTCTTTGTATTTTTTATTTTTTGCTCCCAAACATAGCTTGGGGAGCCTGTGACTTCTGTGCTCCAAGCTGCTTGGACTGTTTCCATGAATCCTTCCCTTTCCGCCCAGAGAGGACTGAAGCGAAAGGGGAGGGGTCCAAGATCCTCTTCTTCTTTCAGGCAGAGGAGTACAGGTTTGTGATCCGAACTGAGCTTTGGAAGGATCTTATTTATGACTATTCTTTTTCCCATCATTATAGAGCTGCTGACGAGAAATCTATCCAACCTTGCTGCTATATGATTTTCTCCTATTCTGTTATTGGTCCATGTGTATTTTCCTCTAACTGACTTGAAGTCTACTAATTCCCTCTGTAGTATTATGTTCTCCACTGTGGATAGAAGAGGGTCCCTTGAGTAAGTCCCTCCTCTTTTCTCTTTAGGATCAAGAATTATGTTCAGGTCGCCTCCTATAATTATGTTCCTGAGATTGTTGTGATCTAAAAACTCTGATAGAGTCTTCCAACATTCTCTCTTTTCCTCGTAGTGAACAGGAACATACATATTAAACAAGGCTATGCTGAGATTGCTTGCTATATGCCGTAGTTCTGTATATATCCAATGCTGGGTCTCGAATGATCTTTCTAGGGAGAAGGAATTTTTTTCCCAGAATGTTCCTATTCCTCCAGCCGTGCCTCTTGCACTCACAACCTTTCCCGAGTCGAATTTCCATTTGGTGTTACAGGTACTTAGAAGGATCTCCCCTTCTACTTTTGTTTCTTGGAGCATGAGGATGTTTGTGGGTTCCATTTTCAAAAGATCTTTTATGGCTTCTGCTTTTGTGGGATTCCCCAGACCCCTGCAGTTCCAAGAGATCAGCTGCATCATTTACCACTTATAGGGGTAGGCCCTCCTCCTTTGGGGACCCTAGGCCTGGTATTCCTCCCAAGTGTCATTTCTATGGTGGCTTGACTGCCGAGGGTTTTTTGTCTTTCTGACTCCTCTTCTCTATTTTCCCTGTTTGTTCCTCGACCAGCCTTTTTTGTTGTCCTTTCAAATGTTTCATCATCTGATGAACCCATATTCTCTGTGGTTTTCTTCTTTTGTTTGATAATATCAGCGTAGGTAGGAGAGGAAATATTGCTTGGGGTAGGAATTGAGTTATTACCTGGATCTATGGTGTCGTTATTCTCCAGCTGAGGTGGATCTTCTTTCTCTGCCTATGGAGGATCTGTAAGCGGCGTGAGGATTTCAAAGGGGATTTTGTCCCCTTCATTGCTGGTTATGTCTCTGATCCCGATGTTTTGATTGCTTGTATTTCCATTATCTACTTTATTCTCTGTCTCTTTGGCCTTATTTTTGTTGCTCTGTCTGTTGCTTGTTGGTTTCTTTGCCTGTTTCCATTGTTCTCCCCTTTCCTTCTTTGTTGTCTCCTCATTTCTCTTTTTGCAGTATCTTGCAAAGTGCCCGTACTCATGACAGTGTCGGCACTTGAAAGGCAGCTGTTCATAGTCGAGCTCTTGGATATATGTCCAGTCTGCCACCGTTAGCTGAATTGCTTCAGGTAATCCTATTTCTAGATCAACCTCCACGCAAATCGGAGCGCAGGAGAATTGATCCTTCCTTGGAGCCTGATCTATGAACCTTCCTAGTGCATTGCCAATGGATTGCAGTGAGTTTTGGCTCCAACAATGAAGGGGAAGATGCGGGAGGCGTACCCAGACAGGAACAGCGTTAGGCACATCTTGTGTTGGGTTGAAATCTGGGGTCCATTTGTTCAAGTAGAGGACTTGAGGGCCCATGAAGTATGGCCCATTTCTAAAGATCAGACTTCTACCCTCTGCATTTTCAAACAAGAAGACGAAGAACCCTTTGCCTACGAAGTAACTCTTTATTCCTTCGTTAACCAGAGGTAACCAATTTCTTCTAACCCATTCTTCGACTGCTTTAGGGGATGGCCATAGTCCGGTAAACTGGCCAATGAGGCCTCTTTCTGCGAGATTTAGCGCTGATTTACAGGTTTCCTCCACTGGCAGGGTCACCTTGGGGATACTGTCCAGTTTTTTAACGAACTTTTGATGCGAGCCTGTTGGCTGGTGTTTTCCTACAGCAGCAACCAGATTTTTGAATGCTTCGAGCTCCGGAGGTAAGGGAGGAGGGGCCGCAGGGCCACCTCCAGGCTCCATGGGGGAAGACGCGTGAAGGAGAGTCGTTTCAGGCGACGCGGCTAGGGTTGCAGCAACGCAGCGCAGAGTCTTGCTCCATATTCAACCAACAATTCTAGCCACCTAATTTGTTGGGAATTTAAATTTGGTTGTTCAAATAAATGTCATATGCCAAAATGATCAGTTTGTAATTCAAATCTTTGGCCTATGAGATAATGTCTCTACATTTTTAGTGCATGAATAATTCTTGTGAGCTCCAAATCATGGAAAGAATAATTCTTCTCATGGTATTTTAATTTTCTAGACTTGTATAAAATTACTTGCCCATTTCGCATGAGCACTCCACCCATTCCCTCTTTACCTGCATCAACATATTCTAGAAAACTTGTATTCGGACCACAAATTTTTAAAACTTGAGATCTGATCAATAAAGCTTTTAAATGTTAAAAAACCAGTTCACACTCAGGTGACCAATCAAATTTTATACCTTTCTTCTGTAATGACATAATAGGAAATGCTATCCCATAAATCTAAATTTCCTGTAATAACTAGCTAAGCCCATGAAAGGCCTAAATTTCGTAACATTCTTCAGTTCTGGCCATTCCCTGACATTCTTAATTTTCTCCAGATCCATAGCTACTCCATCCTCTAAAATAATGTGACCCAACTAATGGATTTTATTCTTATAGAAAGAAATTTACTCATCTTATCATACAACTAATGCTCCTTGAGTGCTTGTAGGGTCAATCGTAAATACTGCTGCTATTCCTTTTCAGATCTGGAATATATCATAATATCATCAAGAAAAATAATGACAAATTTATCTAGATATTCCATGAATACTCCATTCATTAGACACATAAAGGATCCTGGTGCATTGGATAAACCAAAATGCATTGCAACAAACTCATAGTGTCTGTAACAAGCCTGAAATGTTGTTTTACTGATATCTTCTCCTTTGATCACAACTGGTGATATCCCGATCTTAATCAATTTTATAAAATATTTTTCCCCATAGAGATGATTGAACAAATCATTAATTCTTGGCAATGTATATTTATTTTTAATTGTGACTTTATTTAATTATCATAAATCAACAAATAATCACAATGTTCCATCTTTCTTTTTGATAAAAAGAACTGGGGCACCCCACGGTGATACATTGGGGCATATATATCACTTCTTCAATAATTCCTCCATTCGTATATGCAACTCCTTAAGTTCTGGAGTACTCATTTTGTATGGTGTCTTAGACACTGGAAGACGTCTTGGAACTATATTAATAGAAAAATCAATATCCCTCCTTGGAGGTAATCCAGGTATTTCAACAAACACATTTGTAATCTCCTGTAGCACTGGATAAATTTTCCAAATTAGATTGCTAATCCATATTTGTTTCCTCCAAATTCGCTACAAGGATTTGGCATCCTTTCTTAAAATTACTTTTCAACTGTACAACCGATATCTCTTTGATATATATTAGCCTGGGAATTCCTTAGACCCATATCTGCTATCCCTAATTATCAATACAAATAAAAGTGTTATTGTAAATTCTACATGCAAACAGTTATTACTCTGTGATCTCATGCCCGATTGATATTACTAGACAACAAAAGGGAATGGCTAATACAATCTAATAAAAATCCCCAATCCATATGGCCATGCATGCAAATTCGATGCAATTTCTAATGATATAATGGATGAGCACGTACCTTGCCTCCTCACAGTTCGGTGAAGAGTTTTGGGCGTGATGGAGAATCCTTGTGCTCCAATCAAGTAATCTCTTTCATCCGATTCCGATCCAAAGCCTACACAGAAGCACAAATAAATGAATACGACAAGTGATCTTCCGCAGAAGATCGTTAGCTCAAAACTTCCAAAAATAACACATATAAATTACTGCAAATATTTCTACAAGGGGAAGGAACATAGATTTTTATTAACCATATAAATGAAAGTACATCAATATACCTCAAGCTCTAGTTCTCCTCTCCTCATTCCGGTAGAGTCTCCCCATTATAATGAAGAAGGAATCACTAACATTTAGCCCTCAAGTTTGAATCATAATGGGAAATAGACTCTCTTAAGCTCACTCTCCAAAATTCTGGGTATCCAAAACTCTCATAACTAGCCCCACCCTCTAAAAAGGCCCAGTATAAATAGGAAGAAGAGGAATATGAGGAGGATGAATGTAGATGCTTAGGACAACGAGAAGTTAAAAAAGATTCTCAATAATGAGTCCAAACCATCTTGAATAGATAGGATAAAGTGATGAGTCGAAATGATCTCTTAGGAACCACAAACTTCTAGAAGAAGTCCCTCAACCTCATGGACAAAACAGTGAAGTTTAGGTTATAACCGCTCGGACAGTGTATCCCCCATGTGGTTGGAAGGTTCAAACCGCATGCATAAGCCATGATCCATGTGGTTCGGGCTCAATAATGAAAAAAGAGTGGCTAAGGCCTGACAAAAAGTCAGTCAACATGATGACTCATAGATACTAACCTTAGGGAGAAAAATAGGCTAATAACGTATCCATCCTAATGCATGAGATCAAAAGAGTAATTGATGGCTGAAATGCATTATAACAAATCTTACAGGTCAAACTATAAGGGAGGAGACAAAGCCAAGAACTTAGATCGGAAGACAACGGAAGCTGAAGTCTCATCTGTGGTGATAACATCCCCGAGGTGGGAATACCCATGCTTGGTCAGAAAGTGATATTGAACATGGCTTCAGGAACATACACTACAGATCCATGACATGAAATGATAGAAAATGGCCATGAAGACATGCACAATGGATCCATGTGACTCAACGAATAGAGCATAACAACCAGAAAATACAATGTGGATCTATGGCACAATATACATCAGTAGGACTATGGACACATTATAGATAGATAAGTGTCTCAATATAGTCCTCAAAGTACATAAATAATACATAATTCCAATGCAGCCTGGTAAGGGTGGCATATAAGAGTGAGATGTCCCTAACCTATGGTCTTCAACATAACCCCAATGGTACAAATATATAACATGCAAATAAATGTGTTGATGTCGAGCATGTTAGAAACCACCTGATTACTAACCAATGAGGTAAATAGTGACAGACACGAGGGAATCCACCAATGAGGAAAATGGACCCTGAGATACCTAGTAACGTCCACAAAGTGTGAATAGATGAGTTGACATCGAACACCAGTGAACTCAACCAATCAGGAGCTAATGATGTAAACCCACTTTCGATCATGAGGAAATTTGCCACTGATGTCTGCGAGATCCAAGGTACTATTGGTTCCTAGATCAAGCTCCTGAATAATGAGCTGAAGTCGATAAAACAAGATCCATCAAAGGAGGGCCTTGATGTATCCCCCATAAATTGACATAGAACATACCAGGATGATGTGATGTATGGATGAAGTCAGGAGATGATGAAGTACAAATAGCACAGGGATGACCAACTAAAAAAGTTCAACATGCTACTATAGATGGCTGACACAGGCTAAGAATTCCCTTGAACAAGTAGCAGCATCACATAAGAGTGGTTTGGCAGCATGACTAATTAGCACCATTTGATACATGCAAAAATGCAAGAGGAATTGAAGCATGCTCCATATAACTAGAAAAGTAATCAATTGGAGAAGTAGAAAAACTCATATCTATGGTATTGCTCCTAGGCAAGCTAAATCCAAACTATGAGATAATTAAGCATAAAGGTGCCATGTTCAAGGGCGACGTAATTGACACTGAATTTTGTTGACTAATGAAAATGAATGTTCCCTTCCCTTTCCCCAAGCTCAAAAAAGAGATAAAAGTATATAAAGGAGAAACTTCTAGCCATAGTAGACTAGAGTATTCCTTTTTCTTAACTAATCCATCGTAGTCCGGAAAATGGTTAAAATTATACTGGGTATATGACCCTTCAAGTACTTTAAAGATCGTGAAGGAGACAAGTTCACTCGAAATATGTTATAATTTAAGGAGTCTGATAAGAGGATTAAAGAAAAATCATCTTGGAGGAACAAGCAATATATGGGATAACAACTAGTTACGGTGATGATGGAACTGCTCATGACATAAAGAGGATAGGAGGTTGGATAATAGGAACACTTATAACAAAGGTTCCTCCAAGAAAGGGTAAACACCAAGTGAAAGTGGATGTTAGGCCAAGCAGATGATGATGATGGAAAAGAGAAACCAAGGCTCAATTTGTAAAAAGAGGCTCATAAAAAATGGCAATCACAAGGGATAAGATGGTGGAATTCTAGTTTAAGGAGTCTGAAAAGAGGATTAAAGAAAACTCATCTTGGAGGAACACGTGATATAGGGGATAACAACTAGTTCCGGTGATGATGGAATTGCTCAGGACATAAAGAGGACAAGAGGTTGGATAATAGGAACACCCATAACAAAGGTTCCTCCAAGAAAGGGTAAACACCAAGTGAAAATGGATGATAGGCCAAACAGATGATGATGATGGAAGAGAGAAACCAAGTCTCAATTTGTAAAAAGAGACTCATAAAAAGTGGCAATCACAAGGGATAAGATGGTGGAATCCTCCTGGGGTATTGTTGGGGCCTTCGTTAAATTTAGAAAAGGTTTTGACCAATTTTCGTTGACCAAGGGACGAGGAGGAAATGGGTGGCAACAACAGTTGGTTGGCGGAACAAGCAGTTGCGAAAGAGTTGAAGCAAGGTGGCAACGGAAGGCAAAGGTAGTCGAGGGGGCGGGAAGGTGCAGAAGCAACCGAGGGGAAGACCTGGCAGTCCAAGTAACAGAGAAGGATATAAAAGGAGAAGACCAAGAAAAGAGCGGGATTAGATTTGGAAAGGTTGAGAGGAGCAGCAGAGCCGTGAGAGGAGGTGAAAGGATCCCCAATTGTGGCAGACGAAGGGAAGGTTGCAGGAGTCAGGAAGACATGGTCCATGAAGCTGAACATAACCCGTGGGACTGAGCCGAGTATTTCATGTAGTTTTTGCGGCGGAAGCCAAGTTATATTGTAATTTTTTATTGTTAAGATTAGTATAAAGACTTGCTAAGATCGGTTGCAGCTTGTTATGTATCTGGGCCCTGTGTATGATGAATATTTAAATTTTTTGAATGTCTTATCAATTGCATGTAATTGGTAGTATGTATGGTATCATGAGTATGTTGTTATCTCTATGTTATATATAATGTTTCCATATATGTGATCGAATGCAACCCAGTTAAGACTTTCTCGAATCCATGCTAAAACCTTCTCCCATTTGGTCACGACATGCCTCAGGGGAGACTCCTTGCCCTTTGGGGTAGGGTGAAAATGTCGGCACTGTCCTAGACTACAGCAGACCATTTTTGGCCTCCTGTGCCCGAACCCAGGGTCTTCCCCCTAATGACTCTTGCGAGCCAACAAATGGTTCCATTGCCAAGACCTGAAGGTACGAGAACTGGTTTAGACTATGGTGTCAAGGATATTTAAGAGAGAGATTAGGGACTAGTGGAACCATTGAGTAGATCAGTTTGCAGTGGAGCAGGCTACCCATAGAAGTCAACCGATCAACAAGTTAAGCGAGGAAATTTTATATGCTGACGGAACTAATGATCATTATGAAATTTTCTGGTGTAAGTTCCCAGAGGACCTATACAATTGGTTAAGAAGGCTGAAGGCACAAACTCAGGCAGGTGGATCGACCACAGCTCGCCAAAGCTGGACTCTGTCGGATGTCGCCCTGCTGCAACAGTCGAATAATGATATGACTAGAGAAATAGACTTTTGGGTAAGGACTATGGTGGAGGGATATGTAGTTAAGTTTGCCGTGGATAGTTATCAGTCTTTCTCAAAAGCAGAAGTTGTGTTCGACTCAGGACTGAGAGGTGAGTTGATGAGGGAAGTCTCAACGTGGATCAAGATGTTTATGGTAGAAGAAGGACTATTTTCTTCACCCGTTGCGAGGATGGTAGCATAAATCCCCAGTATCGGGGGAAGACGTAGAGGGGGGAATGCTGTCGGTTGAGGGATAGAGATGCTACTGAAGGGATGGATGTCGAATAACTGAAGAAAGAAAGATATGTCAGGGTGCAAAGAATGGCACTGCTAGTAGATAAGTGGCAGGCGAGAGTGATTCATACTCTGGGGAAGAAGAGGATAGGGCCCCATCAATTAGGAGCAGTGAAGGGAAAACCCCGAGTCGAAGAGGAAGGAGAAGAAGGTGCTGGGAAAGCAAGAGCATTGAAGGAAGATGGAGGAGTCGGGGAAATGAGGATGGACCTTCCCTACAGGTTATTGAAGCCGTATCGCAGGTACATGTTGCGACAGATGGATCGCAAGAGAAGAGGCTGCATGGGCATGAAGAAGGAAGCAAAGAGGATACGAACGATGTGATGAGGAGATTATTCAGTGAAGAGGAAGCTTTTGTTAAGAATCAACAACAATATTCCCGAGACATAGGTAGTGTTTCCCTTGATCTTCCCCTAGTACTTTATCACAATCCAAAGGAATTTATTATTAGCTTAGCTAAGGAAGTGTGGGTATATAGTGCGCGGGAGAAATATTGAATCAAGTTCAACATCGGGAGCAGCACAGGAACTAGTAGTATTAGTAATTTAGGATTACAAGGATCCGAGTAGCCAGGGAACAAAGGGTTTGTGTTGATATCTCCTAGTCAGATCAGTATGGCGGGATCTTTTACCAGATATCTCAAATTTGTGGGTAGAGGAAACAAGGATGTAGAGCAACACTGGTATCTTTGCAAAGCTATTTGGAGGGCCTGTCAAACTCTGTATAATATAAGGGTGGTAGAACTCCAAACCACGCTGAGGGAAAGGGCTCTGCACTAGTTTATAAAGTGGGCGGAGCAAAATCAAAACCCCACAGTAGATGACATTAAGAGAGGATTTGTGCAGGAATTCAAGGTACCAGAGATGGATCAGAAAGGGCTAACGAACTGTGGGAAATTAAGCAGAGGGAAGGAGAGATGGCTCGGGAGCTCATGCAAAGGTTTAAGAATGCCATTTCCAAGTTGAGTTACACTTTGGACCCAAACCACTAGCGGGACTGGTTCATTAAGGCACTCTTTCCTTCGACAAGAATGCCACTAACACAACAAAAAATAGGAACCCTCTAGGATGCGTTGGAACAAGCATCACGCATAGAAGCTATGGCGGGATACCCACATGAGTACATGGAAGGGGCGAGTCTGCACAAGCCATCGATTTTAGGCCTGCAGAACCAGATCGCGACCTTGACGGAGAAATTGAAAGATCTTCAACCATTGCATCCAGCCAGACCCAACATTTGGTGCACCCACTGCATGGTGGAGGGGCACGTCATGACGGAATGCCCGAGGTTACAAGGGATTAATCATCCAGGTGGGGTTGTGGGGTCGTTAGGAGCCCCACTAACCACAGGAGTTGCAGCAATAGGAGTGCAAGGGGCCTTCCCAGGAAGGAATAATAAAGACTTTTGTGAGGTTTGTAGGGCATATGGACACCTGCCATAGATGTGCCCTATTTTGCAAAAGTACTCTAACATCCCCAATAACAGCTACTGTGATTTTTGCGCATCAATGACGCATCACACCGATCAATGCTAAGCATTGGACGCTCTAGAAGAAAGGTTGGACAGATCCACGTTCAAGATCGATGAGTCAAACTGGGGGGATGAGGAGGAAGAGGGCGTGTGAGGTGTTACAACTGCGACTAGGAAGGGTATGTTGCCAGAGAATGTCCGCTGCCGAGGAGACCCTGGTGCTCGCAATGTAGAATTAATACCCACGCAACGGAGGACTGTCCAGAACTCATTGCAAAGTGGGAAGAAAGGACTAGACAGAGAGGGGCCAACTTGGTGAATGTTGAACCACGGACCGATGAAGGCCTCCCCGCAACCAATATTAATATAGTCACCAAGGGAGGGAAAAAGACAGGGGAGGATTGCTACACAGAGGACCCCCCCTTAATCCTTAAAGTAGTGTCTCCATAGAAGGGGTATAAGCTTGAACGCAAAAAGCAATAGTATCAAGAAGCAACTAAGTTGTTCGAAGGGATGACCGCGGAGAAAGATAATAAAATACCGCGAGATCACATGCCTGATCACACCCATCCGATTGGAGAATGGTTTAAACTGTTCTTGAAAATTGTTGAGGATGAAGGCATGCTGAAGGAGTTTAGAAAAATTCTAAAGGTTGCAGTATCCATGGAAGAAGAGGAAATGGAATGACCATGTGTAGGGTTGCCAGAGAAGGCTTCCAGAAGAGTGAAATGGAACAAGAGAAGAAGCGACAAGGAGTTCCAAATAAATGCGCAAGTGGAAGGATTCCAAATAAGGGACCCCATGTTAGACTTAGGGTCGGATGTAAACATCCTACCTAGGAAAACTTGGGAGGCAATGGGGAAGCCTCAACTAAAATACTTTCTCATTCAACTAAGGATGGAAAATCAGTACTGCATACTACCAATTGGGAGATTGGAGAATGTAGAGGTTGATGTGGCAGGGGTGAAGACGCACACCGAATTCAAGGTGATTGACATCATGGGGGATAAGGACCCATACCCGACACTCCTGGGATTGATTGGGAAAATGAGAACTATGCAGTCATACACCTAAAGAAGGAACTAATGATTTTCGAAGCAGACGGGCTAAGGGTGATCCAACCATTAGAACCCTACCAAGGACCTAGGTTCACAAAACCAACAGATGACAGGGATGAGCCAGGAGGGTTAGACCAACTATACACACTCACAGCATGGAAGAGGGAGGACTACATCAACCCCACAGCCAGAGGATCAATAAGCTGGCGAAGTATCCAAAGCTCAGAAACCGATTCAAAAGCTTCATAGGATGCATGGCAGAAGGAGGATACGAATTGATCAGTAGACGGTGTGCGATGATAAGCCAAGTAAACCAGGGAGAATTGGAGATAGCTGACTACCCGAGGTATCATGGCCTTGAACCAGTGGACACCTTCTTAGACAGAGTAGACCGGGAAATGATAGATAATCAAAGGATCTCCTATCTAAGTATCGACCTAATGGAAACTTCGGCAAGATGGTGGAGAACGCATTGCAATACACTAAGAGACTGGGCGAGCATCAAATAAGCCATGAAGGAAAGATTTTCCTGGGATGAAGGTCACCCATAGGATAAGGAAAGATATAAGGGGGATTCAAGTCCCGAGGATCACATCAAGGATTTCATAATCAATTGGAAAAGCAAAGGAATGCTGAAGGATTGATGAGTACACGCATTTATACATACCCTCGGAACTGTCCCACGAACTTGGTATGTCCAAGAAGAGCTCTGATGGCAGAAAACAAATTGGTATACCATGGAGGTACAGTTTGTCAGCAACTTTTCATTTAGATGAGACAAGGCACAAATGACAGAGGCACTCCAAGCAATAAAGGGAGTTCTGCTCACACCAGAGCCAATGGTTGAGAGATGGGCCGACGAAAATTTTCTGCAGTACCTGTATGAAATAGAGTCACCAGGATATGCAGCGTGTGATAGGCTAGACGTAGGACCAGATGATGATGACGGGTTGGAGGGACTGAGACACCTAGCCTTCGGGGAAACGGAAGGGGAGAGGGACATCTGGGAGAGCTCCCTAACGGAAGGTGCTCACCTTCTACCAATGAAGCTGAGGAAGCAAAATGTTGGGTCAGTGGATAAGCCCAAGATAGCATCAGCGGGAGACTACTGGGATGAGCAAACCACCAAATAAATTTTCGATCTACTGCATGAATATCAGGACCTATTCCTAGCTTCAGTGGCATAACTAAAGGGAATAAAAGGAAACTTTGGGGAAATGAAAATTGGCTTGAGACCGGATGCCCAACCGGTGAAACATAGGCCATACAGATTAAACCCAAGGGTGAAAGAGAAAGTTAAGAAGGAAATTGACAAAATGTTGGAGGAAGAAATCATTTTTCCGGTGGATGAAGCTGAATGGATAAGACCAATAGTTATTCAGAATAAGAAGGATGCAACCGAAATCAGAGTATGTGTCGACTACAGAAGCCTAAACAATGCATGTGTGAATGACCTGTTTCCTATGACCTTTAGTGATGAGGTTTGAGACAATGTTGCGGGGAACAAAGCATATTCGTTCACAGATGGGTTCTCAGGTTACCACCAAGTCAGAATAGATGAAGAAGATAAAAGGAAAACAACATTCACTACGGAGTGGGGCCATATGCCTACAATGTGATGCCATTTGGACTAAAGAATGCACCAACAGTCTTCTCAAGGATCATCATAGCTGCATTTCGAGATTATATTCATAAGTTCCTAGAATTTTACGTGGATGACTGGACGGTATATAGTCTATTGAAAAATCACACCAGCCTATTGAGAATAATGTTCGAAAGGTGCAAACAATTGCATATTTCTTTAAATCTCAAGAAATGTATCTTCACAGTCCCCTTTGGAAATCTACTAGGCCATATCGCCTGCAAGGATGGAGTATGTGTAGACCCTGCAAAGGTTGCGGCAATTATCCACATGGAACCACCGCACAATGTAAAACAACTAAGAGCAACTCTGGGGCATACGGGGTACTACAGGCAATTTATCAGGCATTATGCATCCATCACAGCTCCAATGGAAAAATTACTGAAGAAAATAGAAGAGTTCATTTGGACTGCGGATTGTTAGACAACCCTAAACAACTTAAAGGAAAGACTGATAAGCGCCCCTATATTGGAGTATCCTGATTGGAACAAAATGTTCTAGGTGCACATCGATGCATCGGGAATAGCGTTGGGAGAGGTCTTAGCACAACCAAGGGAGAAAAACATGGACCATCCACTGTACTATGCTAGCAAAAAGTTGTCTACTGTGGAAAGAAACTATACAACAACCGAAAGAGAAGCCCTGGCGATGGTTTATTCTCTCCAAAAGTTCAGAAACTATTTACTAGGCGCACCATTCAAATTCTTCACAGGCCATTATGCGCTCAAATATTTAGTAAACAAGCCAGCCAGTACTAGAAGGGAGAATATGCTAATGGTTGTTACTGTTCTAGGAATTCACGTTTGAAGTAGTGGTAAATCCCGACTAACTCAATGTGGGACCAGACCACTGGTCGCGGCTGGAAACAGGGGAGAATGAAGGAGTAATGGATGATCAATTGCCTGATGCCAATTTATTCAGAATAGAGGCAATCCCGGACCACCTAGAACAAATCACCTCATTCTTAACAACCAGTCACTACCTAGCAGAATACACAGCAACACAGAGACGACACTTAGTAGTTAGGGCAACAAACTACGAGATGATTGAAGGACACCTCTACAAAATGGGCTTAGATAAAATACTGAGGTGCTATGTCCTTCAGCATGAAAGGAATGATTTCTTATGGGAGTGCCATGCAGGGGTCACAGGAGTTTATGTAGGAGGGAAGGCCACCGCAAGAAAGATACTCCACGCAGGACTATGGTGGCCAACTATCCATAAGGATTCTAAAGAATTTACAAGGACATGTGACATCTATCAAAGGGTCGGGAAGCCTTAGCGACATGATGAGATGCCTCTACATCTGGTCCACATAATGAAAATCTTTGATAAGTGGGCGGTAGACTTCATTGGACCCATTTCTCTACCGGTGAGGCATTCACGAGAAAGGTACATCAAAACAACCACCGAATACCTCGCAAGGTGGGCGAAATCGGCACCCGTAAAGGACTGCACAATAGAAACAACAACAAGGTTCATATTTGAGAACATCATTTCACGGTTCGTATGCCTAAGGAGCCTCACAAGCGATCAAGGCACTCATTTCCTGAACGAGACCATTGAGACTTTGATAAAGACATTCATGGTTCAACACAACAAGAGCAGCCTGTACCACCCACAAGCCAACTGTGTAGTAGAAGCATTTAACAAGATATTGAAGAAAGGGCTCATGAAAGTTGTATCTGCCAATAGGGATGACTGGGATGAAAGAATGCCCGTGACTCTATGGGCATATAGGACGACAGCAAAGAGACTCCATAAGCAAACTCCATTTCAACTTGTATATGGAAAGGAAGTGGTGGTACTAGTAGAATTTATACTACCTAACATGTTCATCTCAGAGGCAATGAGAATGATAGACACTAGTGCCTTACGAAATAGACTAAACCAACCGATGGAACTTGATGAAACCCAGTTTTTAGCAGAATTCCATCAATCAGTGGATCAACGAAGGCATAAAGCTTGGCACGATAGGCATATCAAGAGGAAGTCGTTTGAAGTCGGGGAACAAATGCTCCTTTACAACAGCAAGTTCCAAAAGTTCCCAGGGAAATTGCAGATGCACTGGTTGGGTCCATTCATAGTAACATAAATCAGAGATTCGGGTGTGGTAAGGCTTGCGCAACTGGATGGAGTCTTACTGCATGGATGGGTGAATGGCGCACGCTTGAAGCCCTTTCACAACTCGTAAAAAAAATTAAAAATTAAAAAAAAAATGATAATAATAATAATAATAAAAGGCAGTGGATATCAATAAGTTTGAGGTAAAGTCTTACATACCACAACCCATTTGTGGTCGGGGGGAAGTAGCGTTAGTGGACACACAGGTAGTCTCAATCAGCAGAGTCAGTGGGGGAATAACATTAGTGGATACACATGTAATCCCAGTCAATAGATTCAGGGGCCACACACGTAATCCTAATCAGAAAAATACACATAGGCATGCACTTGTTCCAACATTTATGACCACACAGATACCCATCCTGTCCATCATACTAGTAGTCATTTCCTAATTAAGTAATTAAATAAGAAGTTGTCAGAGTAGGAGCCGCAATATCTTTTCCCATTAAGCATAAAGTTAGTTAATAAATAAACCCATCACGGCAAAATAAATATGCCATGCAACCCACTCTATACCTTCCATTCCACACCAGGTTTGTCACGTCCAAGTCGGTCGGCGGTGGCAAGGTCTAGCTAAAACGCATGGGAAGATCGATGAAGTAATTAGTTGTTAAGGCCTTGTCAGTCAGGGAACATCGTGTCAAGGGCGGCTACTTAAGTCACAGAAGAGTTACAAGTTCGCTCTAAAGAACAGGTGCAGAGACAAAGAAGCAGGAAGCCTCCAGTGTAGATAGTTTATCACAAGAGAAAGGAGATGGCCAAAGGACTTGTATCAGTGACAGGACACATTGGATGAGTGAATCAAAACGATCGATAATTTATATGGAAAGCATGACAAGGCAAATCTGATATACAATGACTTCACAATCTGTTTCCAGTTCCTGACAATGAAAATAGAAGTTTACGCAGAGGATTTCCGGAAGGAGGATGGCACTAAGTCCTCTAGGATCAAGGAAGAATTTAAGGGATTACAGAGATCGAAAATACTCCATTTGAGGATCCTACCTGTGTTCGGCACCCAATTTACCATGATGCAATGTACCAAGTTGTTAGTGAGCAAGATGCATGGAGGATCACTATGGCTAGATAAGGAGTACCCTATCCATGTGGAAGATATCAATCAGATCACATGACTAGATGAGGGTGGAAATGCAGTTAGCACAGTGTTCCAGGCAGGGGCTAAGTGGGGCAAGAAGTAGAGTGAAGACAACATTTATGCCAGATATGGGACCGAGCAGGGCGAGAGAGGAGCGAAGCTAGACAAGATTTACAAGGACGACATTAGATTTGCCTGCTACCTCATTGCAGGCAAAACGATGCGAACTTCAAAAAGAATGAATGCACCTTGGATGCAATCTTAGTTGCGGAACATTGCTGCTGAGGGGAGGTGCTCAACTGGTCAGCCTATGTTCTCAATGAGCTGTTTGAAGCATGTGAGGACGTGTACAGAAGGGGTGTTGGGTTCGTATTCGGATATTTGTTGATGTCACTGGCGATGTGGAAATGGAGGCCACCAAAGGAGAGGGAAATGGCACCCATCCTCGAGGACCAACCAATTGCGCTCCGGTATGACCCTTTCAAGGCATCAGGAGACCCCAGCATGAAAGAGGTCAACGAAAAAGCCTTTAGGGACTGGTACGTGTAGATGTTGGCCACCGTAAGGTCGACAAGAAGGATACCCAAGGCATTTTTAGATGAGTTCTTAGAAGACCTTTGGTTTGGTGCCTCCCATGCGCAGACGTACCTAATACCAAGGTGTGTCCACCCCAAAATGTTTAAAATGACACTGCTGAGGTTTTTCCTAACTGAGGAAGCTCTACACAGAGAGTGAGGTCATGGCCGGGAGTGGCATGCGAGATAATAGAAGGAAAGCACAAGTACATATTTGGAGCAATGACTCTGCAGGGGCAAGGGGAAGATGGGGCAGAGAGTAGCAAGAAGTGGCCAACCGAGGACGAAATCAAGCCGATGGTGCTCCAGAGGGAGGAAAGGATGTTCGAGCTTCGATGAACAATTGCTAGCTTTGGGTCAGGTGAGAGAAAATACCCTGCCATATTTAAGGGCTCCACCATGCTTACTCCTATTGTAACGATGCCAATAGCCATGAAGCTCCCAATAGGAGTAGCACAAGCCCCCTCGCAGCCCAAGATCCCAAAGCCCAAGAAAAAAAAGAGTCGTCCGCACCCCAACTGTCAAGAAACAGAATTTTATTCTGCCAGCTACGATCGTCGACCTTACTGTGGAGGTCAAACAATCAATCCCCGCAACCACCATCATTGAAGAGATCCCCACCACCACCTCCATTGCATTACATCAATCGCGGGAGTTGTCCCCGCACACTGCCTCAACCTCCGCGACTTTATCCGAGACCCTTCAGCCTGGCCAACAAGGGACGACTGTGGAAGCAAAAGCCCAGTCAATCGGGCAGACAGAGGGCACCGTTCATACCATTGGGACGCAACCTACGAAACTCACCACATTCCCAATGCTTGGGTCGGACCCACCAGAAGGGGGAAACTTAGATTCTACTCTGCAGGGGGAAAGGGTTGAGTCGTACTTGCCACCTTTCCCTATAAGTCTCACAGTCCACCCAATTCCCTACATCATTCCACCCACTCCACAGTTCACCCCACCATCACAACAAGCCCATTTGCCCACCTCCCATTCTAACAAACCATCGCCAGCGGCCTACCCCTACAACAACAGTTCCCAGACCCTAGCACAATGCAGGTCGAGACGCTCCAACACTGGTCATTAGCCCAATTGTTTTCATTTATTCAGCAAGAAGCACACAGGGCCGAAAGGCTCCATGAGGACCTAGCCCAGGGGCATGAACAACAAACAAAGTAGTTGCAGCTGGTGACAGAATTACGTGATCATCTGCAACAAGCAAACACTAGATTGCAATCCCAGGTCGACCAAGTCACACAGCGGTTCAGATCACTATGGTTGACCATCACAGAGGTGGATACCAAAGTACCAATAAACATGGCTACCCGCACGCTGGTCAGTCGCTACAACCACATCTAGGCGGCATACTTGCGCTTGACAGCCAGCAATGCCGAGATGAAGAGGAAATTGGAGATGGTGAGATCTACACTACTGGATCCAGTGGCAATTTACGCAAGGACGGTAGAGGGAAAGGTCAGGGAATTGGAAGCAAACAAGCAAGCTTTAGCCGACACCCTCGCCGACGGATATGCCCTGATGAACAAGGTCCACAACTGGTTTAACAATCTGGCACTAAAGAACTGCTTGGTCTACCCCCTCTGAGAGAAAATACATACTCTATTTGCCAGCACGAAAGGCTGCACAGAGCCCTCCCAGCTGAAGCAGATCAACGATCAAATGGAAACTCTTCAGGCTCAGGTTGATAGTATCGAGGAGTCTGTGAGGACGAAAAAGATAATCAGGGATCTGCAACCACCAGTCCAAATGCAGGTGTTAATTCTAAAAGAGGTGTGTGACTCCAGCGGGCGGAAATGGAGCGATATCAAAAGCCAATGTCCAACTAAAAAAACGCTGCACTCGACCGAAGTGTTTACTCAGGCTGTCGATGCAATTCTTACACAGTGGGACACTGCCGTCCAAAATTATACAATGTTCAAGCGTAGACCACGGCCTCTGTCCCGAAGTTGGAGTCTTCGTCTGGAACGAGGGAACCTCAAGAGTGAGAAGGTGCAACAGAAACGGATGCCACTCTGCAAGCAATGATTGAAGCAGAAGAAGCACCCACACTGCAGAAAACAAAACCAGTACAGGTAATAGCGCAACCACCACCCGCAAGATCAGCAGGACCGACAGAGGATGAAATGACTTTATTCAAGGATGAGTCAAGGAATTGTGGTCAGGGCTTGTTTGGGCCTTCGTTTAAATTTTGAAAATGTTTTGACCAATTTTGGCTGAACAAGGGAAGAGAAGGAAACGAGTGGCAGCAACAGTTGGTTGGCAGAACAAGCAGTTGCGCAATAATTGTGGCAAGGTGGTAGCAGAAGGCAAAGGCAGCCAAGGGGGCGGGAAGGTGCAGAAGCATCCGAGGGGAAGAACTGGTAGTCCAAGTAAGAAAGAAGGATATAAAAGGAGAAGACCAGGAAAGGAGTGGGGTTAGATTTGGTAAGGTTGAGAGGAGGAGCAGTAGAGATGTGAAAGGAGGTGAAAGGATCCCCAGTTGCAGCAAACAGAGGGAAGGTTGTAGGAGATGGGAAGACATGGTCCATGAAGCTGAACAGAACATGTGGGACTGAGCCGAGTATTTCATGTAGTGCTTGCGGCGGAAGCCGAGTTATATTGTATGTTTGATTGTTAAGATTAATATAAAGACCTGCTAAGATCGATTACGGATTGTTATGTATCTGGGCCCTGTGTATGATGAATCTTAAAAAAAATTGAATGTCTTATCAATTGCATGTAATCGGTAGTCTGTATGATATCACGACTATGATGTTATCTCTGTGTTATATATAATGTGTCCATATATGTGATTGAATGCAACTTGATTAAGACTTTCACGACTCCATGTTGAACCCTTCTCCCTTTTGGTCGCGATGCGCCTCGGATGAGACTCCTTTCCCTTTGGGGTAGGGAGAAAATGACTACAACAAACCATTGTTGGCCTCCTGTGCCCGAACCCAGGGTCTTCCCCCCGATGACTCTTGCGAACCAACATCTATAGCCAGAAATATGACGAGGAAGAGGACAAGAGGTTCAAATTCTCAGTCGGAGCGAGTTAGAAGGAGGGATTCTGAAAAGAGGATGAAATCTATTGCATGGATACCAATATAGAGAAAGGGTGCTAACTAGGGTATCCATGATCAGGTAAGATCTAACGCCAAGTGAAGACAAGCATAAAGGAGAGTGGTTAAGGTCGTAACTTGGTGTGGTCATACCTAAGGCAATAAAATGACACTGATGGTCAAAACACAACAAAAATGGAAAAAATGATCTACCCCTATATGCTAGGAAAGGGATCATACCTCAAGCCCATTGTTGTAAACAAGACCCTCAAAAAACAAAAAGTGACACTAAAATGTAGCTCACCAAACTCCAAAAAGTAAACTAGGAAAATGAATCATAAAACAAAAACCCTGCCAAACCCATAAATTAAAAAAGGAATATTCTCTAAAGATTCCATTCTTTTATTATAAAAACAACCCATGCCTTGTCATTTGATCATTGTGAGTTGAAGAAGAGAGGTGGAAATAACTTCCAAGCTTGGTGGTGCAACAGCAAGGAGGAGAAAGAGCAGCCAAAGGAGAATCTTCCTCATTAAGTTAAGTAGATCTATCCCTTGGTTTGTCGATTTAAATGCAGGTTCTCTTAGGCCGTAATCGCATTTTTGAGGAGAAAGTTTAATTTTCATGAAATAAATCCCTTAACCGCATGCACAGACCGAGAAAATTTTGATCGAAAGGGTCGAACCACACAGATGCAACACATTCCATGCAGTTGCAACCAAAAATTGTTCACAAAGTGCGGTTAGGGTTAAATTGATGATTTTTTTCTTTTTTGTGCCCCAAAATCGAGTTTTAGAGTGAAAGTTCACATTTTTTAACCACGGCCATGTCTAATAATTGTTTTTGTTTTAAGTGCAAGAGAAACCATGGTTGAATGGAGGGAGAGAGATCATGCATTCAATGAGATGCAGATCATGTACCATCAACCAACATTGGATGCATTGAGGTATTGTGGGTTATACAATTTTGTCATGAACCTCAACAGGACCAACCAACCCTTTCTACTTGTAGAAATCATTTGTTGGTGAGATGTAGATACCCAACAATTCATAGTAGGACCAAATAATTTTACATAGAGTTAGAGGACATTTGTTTCCTCACTATTTTATCAAGGTGGGCAACTCCATTTGTGTTGACAGGGGTAAGAAGTACGAGTGGAGAAATAGTTTGAAGCTATATCTAGCAACATTGTAGAGCAGGGGCTCAGAGGGACAAGGATACAATCATGATTGAAGACCTAGTCGACATCACATTCCAAACCCTAGCATACATTGTGACTCAGGTAGCAGGTACAAAAACACCTCATAGTGTAACCAAAACACATTTAGAGTTGGCATTAAGAAGCATGCAACCTACCTTGTTCAACTGGTGTGAAGGCATGTTGGCCAATGTTAAGGAACAACTTACCAAGATGAAGAGAGGGAGGCTAAATTTTTTTGGCTATAGGAGCTTACTAGTGAGTTTATTTTTTGAGAAGATCCCAGCCATGAGACCAATGTCATTGGATTATGTGGTATATCCACCATCAACTAAGCCTCAGATGGTGAGGTGGTGTAGTCTTATGATGAGGAAAGAGGGTCCACTGGTTCCCAAATACATATTGGAAGTGGTTGAGAGTTGCAGCATTAGCGGTGGATGAATACCCGTATGATGGAGTAAACTCCTACGGAGATCTGGAAACGGTCTTGCCCCCCTGGAATGGAATTTGATGATAGAGGTAAAAATGTTTTTTGGTTTTTGAGTTTTATAATTCTTTTTGGATTTTTAGAATATGTAATGTTTTTTTGAATGAGTACAAAGTTACTAATATGTGATAAATTTTATATGTAGATGGCACACCCTATAGGCTATTCTCCACTTAGGAGACATGTACGACCAACACAAGCCCCAATATCCCAGGCAAAAGAGATAGAGGATGAGGACGAGGAGTTGTTGCAATTCACTTGCAATGTCAAGGGGTTGACATTAGGTGTTCCTCCGAGGAGTATTTTAGATACAC
The DNA here is from genome assembly GCA_000404065.3 of Pinus taeda. NCBI lineage: Eukaryota > Viridiplantae > Streptophyta > Pinopsida > Pinales > Pinaceae > Pinus > Pinus taeda. Next base: position 102,562 of record APFE030483126.1, on the reverse strand, counting down.
CTCGACACATGCATATGCATATGTTTGGGGTCACTTCATCTCGCCATTAAGCCCTGCTACACCGCATTTTGAATGCGGTGTTATCTTACCATGAGCATCACTGACGAAAGGAAGTGGTGTAGGGTTGTGTTTTTGTGATATGTCTACATATGTATGGCGAGATAGATAGGGCCTCTGATGTCTAGATTTTGAAATATGTATCCAAACTTTTTGATATATAATAAAATGATGACCTCTATGCTTTTGTTTTTAAATGGCGTGTATATACAATGAAGGTTTACTTTATCATGTGAATTGTTAAAACCATTGATGAGACAAATGCCATTCTAACACATAATTAACTAGTGAATAAACCAACATGTTTTGATCCCGAGGAATATGAACATAGTCAGAGTAATGAAATAAACGTTCCAAGAGATGTACCCTTAGAAAATAATTTAGGATAGTGGAGTTCCTTACAAAATAGAGATGGTTTATCTGAGACTATGAGATGAGAGCCATTGGCTAAATAACTAAGTGGAATATACCAAGGGGACTAGCCTCAGTGAAGAGCTGAATGACAACACTATATTCAGCCACATTGTTTGTAACCGGGTGAAGACAAAAAACCCTAGAACTCACAAGCTCATCAGTGGGTGAAAAGATGACCCAAGCAACGGAAGCAACATTTTGAGTGTAACGACTTGCACCATCTACAAAGACTTTATAGAGAAGTGAGGGCGTTGACATATGTTCATCAAAGACCAGACCCATGAATCACACATGGAAACTAGGGAAAACTAAGAGAAGCAAAGAAACGCATCACTCACACACACACACACACCTATATACATTATATAAAAGCGACCATGCAAAGAAACTAAGCATAGTATCATTTCAGGTAGAGCCCATTACGTGGCTCTGACAATGAATTCCCATCACAATCTACTAACTCATAGGCCCCTTTCTTGAGAAACCATTTAACAATGTAGTGCCCATGCCACATGGGTTCAAGTTCACCTGCCCCCACCTTATCACAGTTTTGGTCATAAACCAAAATCATATCACCTTTGTCAAAGACACAAGGTCGAAAAAAAATTGTCATATTGGGCTTTAATGCATTTCTTATGAGTTTCGCTATTGACTAGGGTGAGAAGGCATTGTTCATTAAGATGGGAAAGTTGTAGGAGGCGTTCTTCCTCAGGTGAAGTGTTAAGGAGTAATTCGACAACTAGTTCAAGGGAATAGATTTCACATTGGATAGGAAGAAATGACTCTAGTCCATAAACCAATTGGAGAGTAAATCTAGTGGTAGATTTCACTAAGGTTCGATATGCCCATAGGGAAGAAAATAGCATAAGATTCCAATTAAACATATTGTTCCCTACCATCCGTTGCAACATGGTTTTGAAAGTTTGATTGATAGCTTCAAAATGGCCATTGGAATGAGGATAATAAGGTGTTGAGTGTTCATGACGAAAACCCAACTTGGCGGCTAGTTCCTGCATTATATGGTTATGGAAATGTTTACCCCAATTGGTCACGATGCGTTTAGGCACACCAAACTTGGAAATGAAATGATTGAAAAGGAATAACGCGACAATAGAACCACTGTTTAATAATGTAGGGATGGCCTAAGACCACTTGGTAAAATAGTTAACGACCACGATGACGTAGTGATGACCCTAGGCTGAGGATGGGCTGCATTGCAAAAAGTCAATACCCCATTGTGCAAAAGGTCTGGCGATAATTACCGGGTGTAATAGGGAAGGATGAATGCGCATATTACAAGAAAATATCTGACATAGATGGCAATTTTGGACCGTAGAGATACAATCTTTAAAAAGTGAAGGCCAAAAGTACCCTGCATGCAAGCTTTTCTGAGTGGTGGCAAGGCCAGAAAGATGACCACCACATGCCCCAGCATGGCAATCATTCAATATGTGTTTGACTTATTCATGTGTAAGGCATTGATGTAACACAATATCAACACTACGATGGTATAAAGTATCATCGATAATAAGATATCCACCGACGGTCATCATGATATAATATAGGCCAAAAACATTGTGTTTAGAGATACAACAGGATGTCTCCATACCAAGGATCGAAAGTACTAATGAGAAAAAAGGATTCTCCAGGTAAAGGATTCATGGCCACAACTTCCTCATCAACATGATGCAACTCAACAAGAAGCTCAATGAAAGCTAAGGATTTTTTGGATTTAGCAATGGCGAATTCGAAATCGAACTCCTGAAGGATAACAATCTACTTGGAGTATTTTCCCCCAATGATCTAATGGCTAAGAATATGGTTCATGGGGTTGGAGTCAACAATGATGATAGTCTTTCGCAATAATATATAATGCCTCAATCATTGCAAAACAATGACAACTAGTAGGGCCAACTTCTCAACATGGGAATAGTGAAGCTCAGGACCTAAAAGGCCTTTGCTAAGATAATAAATGGGATGTTCGTTGTGCATATCATCATCTTGGATGAGGACCAATCCTAAGGAAAAATCTGAGGCTGTGAGATATAATAGAAAATCTTGGATGAAGTTTGGAGGACATAGTAAAGATGTAGATAACAAAGCTTTCTTAAGGGAATCGAAAGAACATTGGGCTTGGTCATCCCAAATCAAAGGTACTCCTTTATTTAACAAATTCATGAAGCCTTGGGTATTGTGAGCATAATTTGTTAGGTCCCTATAATACTAGTGATTCCCCCATTATTATTGTAGTTGTATCCCTTATTAATATTGTGTTCTCCCCATATTGTTATCACTGTGCCCCATAGAATCCCTTTATTGTTATTTTTTTGCCTTTATATTATTATTGTTAGGTCGGCTTGGTTATATTGTGACCCCTTGGACTCCTATATAGAAAGGAGGTTTTTTCATTTGTATCATCCAAGAATTGTTCATTTGTGTAATGTAAAAGAGGTTGCCCCCTTGAAGAGGCTGAATTGTAAGGCGTTCATCTATCTTTTCTATCTTTTTGTAAGTTGGTTTCATAACATTTGGTATCAGAGCTTTGGATCCTAGGGTTTTGCTGCTCCAAACAAGTCATCGCAGCATTTGCGCTACAACTTTTTTCTGCGATGTTTCAGACGCTACAAAAAAAACCATTTGGGCTGAAATCGTTTTGAACCTCGGGTCCGAATTTCAGAGCTTTTTGTGCTACATTTGTGGAGATATGATCTGAGGAAGTTGGCCTTTTTGCAGACTCCCGAATTACATTCCAAACAGGTTACCTAGGGAAAATATTCATAACTTTTATTTTGAGCATCAGATTAAAATTTCGTCAGAAGTGATAGAAAGAGGACGGACTCTAGTTTCTTGTGTATATTTTTTAGATCCGAAGGTCAAAACAGTGATAGGTGGAACTTCATACAAGTTCGCTCTTCTGAAAAGGTATATAATCAGGTCATCTTGGAAGATTGTGCATAACTCTTTCTTGGAGAATCTAAATTTGATTAGACTGGTGGCATTGGAAAGAGGATGAAGAGGGCTACTGCAGGTCGCAATTTCAAAATTGGATGATCCAAAATTACATAGATACATCAGATTCAATATCAAGCTCCTACAAAGTGAAAAAAGTGTAGTTTTTTTTATTTTTGCATAAGCTTGGTTTGAAAAATTAGTTTGAAGGAATTCAAAGGGCATAGTAAAGCATTATTATAGGTCACTGATGCCCCAAGGAAAGAAAATGCAAACGCCTAGTAAGCGACCTGAAAGCTCTAACATGACTCATGAAGAAAAGGAAGAAATGCAACATGATATATCAAAATTACAAGACCAAGTGCAACAAATGGCACTCGCACAAAAAGTAACAGAATCTAAGATGGATGGTTTAAAGAAAGATGTGGAAGCTAAGATGAATGACGTGGAAGCTAAGATGTACGATTTGAAGATATATTTGAAGACATACATGGAAGATTTGAAGACAGATTTGACAAAGTTTCTACAAGAAATGCTTACTAATGGTGAAAGGGTAGTTAAGGAAACTCATGATGAGAACAAAAGAAATGTTAATCATGATTTCATAGACTCTAAAGTTGGATCGAAGACCCACTATATTCCAAAAATCGATACGAGGAAGTTTGATGGCAAGGATCCCGCAACATGGATATTACAAATGGAGCAATTTTTCAATCTCAATAATGTGAAAAACGCACGAAAGGTACGTATTGCAACTTTGTATTTGGAACCAAATCAGTTTGTATGGTATAAATGGCTTTGCTCTCATAAACAAATTATCACTTGGGAAATTTTTACAGAAGCATTGACGACACATTATGAGGATACAAAAAGAAACACTTTTTTTAGCCAATTGATAATTCTCAAACAAAAGGGTTCAATAATGGAGCAGATTGAGGAGTTCCACAAATTGAACATAAGGGTAAAAAATATTCCAGAGGAGCATAGGATTGATGTGTTTATAGGGACTTTAAAGGATAATATCCAACATGATGTTCGCCTTTGGGAACCTGATTCATTAGAGAAGGCATTCAAGTTAGCAAGAAAAATGGAAAGAAAAATTATGGCAACTAGGAAGCATACCACTCACAACTATAACGATGGCAGTGTTGTTTCTCCTAGCATTTCACAACCTATAAGGTTGACACCACAAAAATTGGAAGAAAAAAAAGCAAAAGGGCTTTGTTACAGTTGTGATAATAAATACACTAAAGGTCATAAGTGTGCTAAGAAGAAATTATTCTACATAGACTATGAAGAGGAAGAAGAAAAGGAGAAAGAAAATTCAAAAGAAGAGGATATACTCCAGGAACAAAGCCTAGATAAAGAAGAAATGAATCCGACCATATCTTGTAATGCATTGGCTAGAATTACCACTCCTCAAACCATCAAGATAAAAGGACAAATAAAGAAGAAAAAGGTATTAGTGTTGATTGATTCAGGAAGTACCCATAATTTTATTCATTGTAAGATAGAAAAAGAATTGAATTGCTTCCTATATCCAGCATCAGAGTGTCAAGGGATGGTTGCAAATGGAAGAATGATAAATTTCTTTGGAAAGTGCCATAATATCAAGCTATCCATGGGAGAATATGTATTGACTAGCCCAATGCTTTCCATTCCAATGGGAGGTGTTGATATTGTACTAGGAGTCCAATGGCTACAATCCCTGGTTACAATAGCTTTTAATTTTCAAGAACTTTTCATGAAATTTTCTGCGGAAGGAAAGGAAGTTGAATTAAGGGTTATTGCAGGGAAACTGGGAAAGATAATCAGCTCTAATGGTATGACAAAGCTTATAAAAAGGAACAAAGAGGTGTAATTGCACAATTATGCTCACTAGATGTTTCCACATCGAAATCATCTATTTCTCTAGTGGACAATCATTTCAAGGTATTTGAGACTCTGAAAGGTCTCCCACCTATTCGTGATCATGATCATGCTATTCATCTAATTCCAGGAAGTGTTCCTCCAAACATCAGGCCGTACAAATATCCCTATGCCCAAAAGAGTGAAATTGAACGTATTGTTGTAGAAATGCTATAGGCTAGTATAATTCAACCTAGTCAAAGTTCTTTCTCTGCTCCAGTAGTATTGGTGCACAAGAAGGATGGATCATGGCGCATGTTTCCAGATTATAGGGAGCTCAACAAGCTCACTATTAAAGATAAGTTCCCCATTCTTGTCATTGATGAGTTACTGGATGAATTGCATGGATCAATTTACTTCACCAAGTTTGATCTTCGTTCAGGATATCATCAAATAAGAATGAAGATTGAAGACATTCCAAAAACAACATTTAGAACTCATGAGGGTCATTATGAATTTTTGGTCATGCCTTTTGGCCTTACCAATGCACCTTCAACATTTCAAGGTTTGATGAATTCCATTTCAAACCATTCCTTAGAAAATTTGTGTTAGTATTTTTTGATGATATACTAATCTACAACAAGTCTTGGAAGGATCATGTTGAACATGTTGACAAGGTGCTACAACTATTGGGGGAGAAACAATTATATGCAAAAAGATCCAAATGTTTCTTTGGAGTACAAGAGGTGGAATATCTGGGTCATATTGTATCTCATGAAGGAGTTAAGGTAGACCCTAGCAAAATTAAAGCCATTAAGGAATGGAAAATCCCACATCCATAAAGTATCTGCGAGGATTTCTCGGGTTGACAGGGTATTATCGCAAGTTTGTTAAGAATTATGGGAGAATAGAAGCACCTCTAACAACATTATTGAGGAAAGATGCATTTTCATGGACTCCATAAGCAACAAAGGCTTTCGAACATATTAAAGAAGAAATGTGCCAAGCACCAGTCTTAGCTACACCAGACTTCACAAAAACCTTTATTGTGGAATGTGATGCTTTAGGAAATGGAATTGGTGTCGTTTTAATGCAAGATGAAAGACCCATTGCTTTTGAAAGTCGTCCAATCAAGGGAGAGTTTTTACACAAAGCTATTTATGAGAAGGAAATGTTGGCAATACTCCATGCACTTAAGAAATGGCGACCCTACCTAATGGGAAGACACTTCAAGGTAAAAACGGATCATGATAGCCTTAAATACTTTTTAGAACAAATATTATCCTCTGAAGAGAAACAAAAGTGGGTCCCAAAGATGTTGGGTTATGAGTTTGAAATCATCTACAAAAAAGGGAACCAAAATGTGGTGGCAGATGCACTCTTAAGAAAGGATGAGGATGTGGAAGCATTGTTGTGTGCCATTTCTGTTATCCAACCTGATTGGATAAATGAAGCAAGGGAGGAATGGAAGAAGGATGAGGAAGTGTGGGCACCTATTAGAAAGATACAACAAGATTCTAGTACATCTGATACATTTAGCTGGAAAAATGATTCGTTATGGTACAATGATTGCTTATACGTCTATAAGAATTCGCAACTCAAACAAAAGATTCTTATGGAACTCCACGCTTCTCCCTTAGGATGGCACTCAGGATTTTTAAAAACTTACCACAGGGTTAAGAAGGAATTTTTCTGGGATGGCCTTAAGTCAGATATTCAAAATTTTGTGGCGGAATGTTTGGTTTGCCAAAAAAATAAAGTTGAAACAATTGAGACCCTGGGTTTATTACAACCTTTATCCATTCCAAGCCAATGTTTGGAGGATGTTTCAATGGATTTTATCACAGGTTTACCCAAGTTTGAGGGAAAGAGTGTCATCATGGTGGTAGTTGACAGACTTACCAAGTATGCACACTATTGTGCATTATCATATCCATTTAAAGCCAGTACAGTTTCTATTGCATTTATGGAAAACATTCAAAAGCTACATGGAAACCCAAAGATTATTGTAAGTGACAGTGATCACATTTTCACTACAAATTTTTGGACATAATTATTTTCTTGTCTTGGCACTCAGTTAGCTCATAGCTCATCTTATCATCCTCAATCCGATGGGAAAACTGAGGTAGTAAACAAATGTTTGGAGGGATATCTTTGTTGGTTTGCATATGATAAATATACACAATGGGTCAAATGGTTGCCTTTGGCTGAATGGTGGTATAACACTTCCTTCCATACAACAACAAAAATGACCCCTTTTATGGCACTTTATGGATATCAGCCACCATCCATCACATCAAGTTTAAGAGAAAATTCTAAGGTTCAAGCAATGGAACATCACATCGAACATCAACAACAAGTCCTCCAACTCTTAAAGGATAACCTCCTATTGGCACAGAATAGAATGAAATAATAGGTAGATCAACATCAAAGTGAAAAAAGTTTTGATGTAGGTGATTGGGTATTCCTACGGCTACAACCACAAACAAATGTCCCTCGAGCAAGCTAAGAATGATAATAAATTATCACCAAAGTATTATGGTCCGTACAAGGTGTTGCAAAATATTGGTACTATCGCATACAAATTAGAGCTTCCTGCAGCATCTCGAGTGCACCTAGTTTTCCATGTTTCATGTTTAAAGAAGGTTATAGGTGACAAGGTCCTAGTTCAAACAATATTTCCAGAACTTGACAAGGAAGGAAAAATTATATTGGAACCGGAAGCAGTCACAGAAACAAGAACTCGACAGCTACGAAATCAATCAATTTCAGAGTATCTCATCAGTGAAGAACTTATTCCGTTGAAGATTCCATAGGGGAGGATGAGAATTTTATACATAAGAATCAGAACACCAAGCGTTGAGGCAACACTTTTTTGAGGAGAGGGGCATGTTAGGTTCCTATAATACTAGTGATACCCCATTACTATGTAGTTGTACCCTATTAATATGTTGTTCCCCTATTGTCCATATTTTTATTACTGTGGCCCTAGAATCCCTCTTATTCTTATTTGTGGCTTTATATTATTATTGTTAGGCTGGCTGGGTTATATTGTGACTCCTTAGACTCCTATATATAGAAATGAGGTTTTGTCATTTGAATCATCCAAGAATTGCTCATTAATGTAATGTAAAGGAGGTTTCCCCCTCGAAGAGGCTGAATTCTAAGGCGTTGATCTATCTTTTCTATCTTTTCTTGAGCTGGTTTCATAACAGACACACTGAAAAAGAATCTTTCTTACGCACCTAGTTTGAGGATAACATACTAATCTTTTCCATTTCAAATTTCTACCAATGCCTTAAATACTTTTTTGAGAGTTATGATAGGATATAAAGAGCACAAAAATCCTTATGCTATCTATTATGTAAGTAAAAAAATAACACATACTAAGTTAAATTACATTGTAAATGAAAAGGAGATTGTTGGAGTTGTTAATGATGTTAATAAGTTTAGACATTATATTATTGGTTATGAAACCCTTCGTACATATTAGTCTACTATTCATTATCTAATGAATAAACCAATAACCAATTGTAGAATTACTAGGTGGCTTTTTTATTACTGGAATTCAACATTACTATATTAAATAAACTTGGAAAAGAGAATACAGTAGGTAATTTTATTTATATGATTCAAAAATGAAAAATGACTCAATTCTTGTAGACAATAGTTTTCTTGATGAACACTTTTTTGCAATTTCTAATAATATCCCTTCATCTATAGATATTGCTAACTATTTGGCGATAGGGAAGCTACCTCAAAACTGTCACTAAAAGAGAAGAAAAATAATTATCATACTTACTGCTCCATATTATTGGATGGATGGAGATAATTTCCAAACAAGAATTGATTTAATAATTAATAGGCATGTAAGGGAAGATGAAATCATCGATATATTGAAAGAATACTACTATGAACCATGTGGAGATTTTTTTCTGATAGAAGAGCCGCTTATAAATTCCTTCTTTCTCAGTATTATTGGCATACCAATTTTAAGGATGCCAAAAACTTTGTCACAATATATGATAGCTTCCAAAGGATGGGTTGATCAATTGAAGCAAATAAAATGCCTCTACAGCATGAGGTACACATAGAGCTTGATGGTACTTTCAATTACTTCTAGTTATCTCAATGATAAATTGATCATTTATGCATTTAAATTATCAATTTGAGCTTCGTTTGGAACTTTTGAACCATCATGCACAATTTATGCTAGTGAAATTTATTATGTTCCATGAAGTTCAATAACATGATGGTTGTCGCATTACAATATATAGGTTCTTTCATAGGTCATTTATCTAGTGAAACAAACCACACTTGCAAGAAATAAAGCATGTTGACATCAAAATAAATTGCAGGAAACGTAAATCACTCTTACAAAAAGGAAACAAACCAATTACTAAGAGTGACTTGTTCCAATATAATGATATTCTTGATTTTCTGTAACAAAAATGGAATGGAAGATGCTTCAAATGCAATGGCACGTGCTTGGGATTTAATGTGTGACAAGAAGACAACTGAGAAACATTATTAAAACATGACACAATTCTCAATCATAAGCTATTACTAAAAATAGGGTAAAATTAGGCTACAAGTGAGTTGCATCAACATGAGTTACAACAACAACTAGATTTTCCAAAAAAATGCAAATCCGTCATCAATCATAAGAGCTGGAATTAGTGCCTATAACTATATAAAATGGAATTTAAATAGAAATTAAGTAATGTGATTACAACATTAAAAAATATCATAATTACAACAGAAGGAAATTAACAGAGTTATAGTAAAGAATATATCGAATGAATAGAAACAATGTAAACTATTTTTAAGCTAACTAGAGTTATAAAGACTAAGCTACCTGCTAATGATACCTAACATTACCAAGCTAAGGAAGGTATGCCACCTCCTGAGATGAGGTACTATGAAATATTCATTCTCATGATAATAATATAGATATCAAGTGAATAGAACATAGGAATATTTTTATTACAACAAACAACAAATTATACAATAGTCAATAATAATGCCCTCTTTTCTCCTCCTCCTGTGCTTTGAAGGAAGATAGGTATTTATATGAAAATTTAATGTCTATACTGAGTTAAAATTTGGATGGTTACCTTGATCAAATCAAGCAATTTGCCATGCTACAACAATATATTTAGAATCTAGTATGATTTGAACAAAGGATGAATCAAATCAGTTGGGAATTGTTGGAAGTTGAGTTTTCCTTCCTAATTTGTCGCCAATTTTCCTCTATTTCCTTCCAATGTGATAAACCCATGTAGGTCATATAGTTGGAGAATTTATTATCAAGCTAGCATAGTGTGCTAGAGTTTCAGCAATGGGATTTGCAACAATAATAATTGCAACAACGTAAAGTCAAGGAACTCATGAGTTGCAACAACTTCACTTGTCCTAGGAAACTTGGAGGATTCTCGTTAGTGAGCATGAAAATGTTGTAGAATTACATACAACTTACAAAAATATTACAAAATAGAGTCATATTTGCAACAAAAACCCTCCAAAAGTCTTGCTACACTTAAATTTTGGAGCCTAATTATGATCCTATGATCTATCATTCCTTGATCATTCATAATCGCTTCATGGTCGATTGATGTTTCCTAAGGTTCTAACTGTCAAAGTCACTTTCTTACATGTGCTAGGCCTTGGAAGGATTTACAAGTTCTCTCCTTTCAATCAAGCCTAACAGCTAATGTATGCCTTACAAATTCAAGCATTATGTAATCCTTGAGGATAGTGACTGCATAGATGCTGAGGAAAATGACTATGCAAATGTCGATGAATGTAGCTGTGCAATTCTTTGAGGATGATGACTGTGTAGCTCCAAGGGACATTTTTTACACAATCTCTGAAGGCAATGCTTGCATAGTTCTTGGAGAAAGAAATTGTCTAGTCCCTATAGACAATCAATGCACAACTCCAATTTGACATTTCTCTCACTATTAGTAGCACTTATGTCATCTCCATAGTGATCTTTCTTAACTTTAACTATTTTGGACTTTGGCTTTCACTAGTGTCTCTTTCACTTTTGAGAAAATCATTTTTTCTTACTTTCACTTTCACAAGTGGCACTTTTTAGTTCTCTTCACTATAGAATGCATCTCTTTCATTTTCTTTAGCTTTTGCAAATGTACTTTTCATGTGTTATTACTTTCACAATTGTCACTTTTTATTGTTTTCACTCTTCTATGTTTTGCATTTTAATGCACCACTAGAGGCCACCATAATGCATTATTCTACAATATATGATCCTATATATCATAGGAATATATGTTAAACACTTTCCCGTAGCTTAGCACACTATTTGGTTGCAGTCGATACTCCTGTTGTTACTTATATTCTACGTGTAGCAAAGTGAAATTTCAATTGTCGCACTTAGAAATAAGTGTCGGTTTGTTGTCGGTTCAAACTATGCATGTCAATTTTGAGTCTATGTATCCTCTTGGCATGTATTTTTGTTATCTAAGTGTGACATCACCGTTTTAGGACTTTTTTGCATGTCTCATTCCCTCTTGACTTACTGGTCTCACACAACCCTTTTGGATCTTTCACTGTCTTTGCAACTTTCTCAACCTTTGACTAATCTTGCTCCCTCCTTGAACAATGCACTATTTATTCCCAAGCCAAAGTGAAGCATCTCTCATCTCTGGAAACTATGAACTATGCAGTCCTAGAGGATAATATTTGTCCATCAGCACACTAAGTAACATTGAAACCTAAGCCATATATTCGGTTTCTTGACCTTGTTAGCTATGCAATTCTTTTTCTCCCTTGTCGTGGATTAAAAATTACACATTTGTAGTGGGAATTTAAGCCTCTCTATGTCACTAACTTTCCCAAATTTTTAGTTCCCTAAGTCTTCCCCTAGCTTACTGTGCATTGCTAGTTCTAGTGTGCAACCCTACCTCCTTGAGTTGTTCAACTACACACTTTTCTTCATTAGTTTAGCCTCCTAGTGCATATTGCACAATTCCAGTAAGCAAGGATCATCTATATGTTGCTGAAGTCCTCAAGTATACAATTCACTGAGCTCGTCTCCCAATTATTTTTCATTGCGTAGTTACAGTGGCTTCTCATTCTCGTCTTGTTGGCTAAGACCACTCACTATGAAATCATTTGTCTTTTCTTTCTGCCTACTACACATAGCATAGTTTCAATGGATAGTGATCCTCCCCTCAATCCTTCTAATGCCCAACTACATCATCGTTATCTATTTTCTCTTGGGAACTCCTCACTATAGATCATCAGTCAGCAAGCTTAGTACCTTACTTCTTTGACTCCTTGACTGCACAAAGAATACTACACAATGCATAGTTCTAGTAGGTAGTGAGGCATCCCTGTGTTCTTACATCACTCAACTGCACAATTCATATCTTCCCACACTAAAAGCTCTTGCATGCTGTCTCATCTCAATCAACATTTTCCATGAGTAATAAGAGCTAGGATAGATGGTCTTTTGACTGGTGTTGGCATGTCATCAGTGGCTACTATTTGCAGGTATCACCAGCACAGTACGACAGGGTAATTATTAAGAGAGGTCATAAATGATAGGCTACAGGAGAACACTTATGAAGAAGGAGAAAAGGAAGAACCATGATGAAGAACACAAAGGAATCTAGGATCAAGACAGATATGCCATTTTGGAAGGTTATGATACACAACCAGATTATTTGGAGGATGAATATGAAGAATAAGAAAAGATTCATCTTGAAGAAGTCATAGTAGAAACGATAAGAGCTTGGAATTTCCAAATCATCATGAAGTTACATGTCATCATTGCGAAGTCATGGCCTGGAAAGGTGTCAATGAAATGTCATACGTGTCAATGGGTCTTGCCGCATAATGTGGAGCGTAATTATGTATTTTCAAAAGAATGACAAAAAGTACATTTGTGAAGTCTAAGAGTCACATGTGGAATATGAAAAGTCAAATGTGAATGAAAGATTCGTACAAGTTAAAATATCACTTAAGAGTCCAAGAGTCACGAGGGAAGCTCAAGAGTTATGGTGATGTGAAAGATCATTCCTCTTGTTATAAATATTCCCTCATATATCAAGAAAAGGGCTTTTGGAGGCTTAGACTTTAGAGAGGTGGCCTTGGCTTCTCTATCTTGGAGAGAATGTCATTCTTTGGAGAAGAAAGAAGTGACATTGGAGCTAGTTTCTCACCATTGTAACTATGTTCTTGGGTATTTCACTTAATTATCAGAAGCTCATTGAGCCAAAAAACCTTCATGCATTTATCATGAATAATTTAAGGCTATTATTTATATGTTTTCAATATATGTTATGTTCATATGTACTGAAGAAATTGAACTACTTCATTGGTTTTGGTGCTTATCTTGTTCAATGTGTGTCATATTTGTTTTAATGATCATTTGATCTGTGTGAATTATTTTACTAGATAATGAAAGAATCTCAAATGTCTCTTTTATGCCTCAAAATAGTATTATTACTTTCCTTCTATAGACTCACTCTTTACTTCCCTCATGTGAAAGCCTCCCTTTACACATTGCAATTGGTGTTTCGTAGTGTCAACTTACTTGTTGATTTCAAAGCTCATGTGCATGCTCTCTTATATTATTCATTGTAACTAAGAAAAAAATTTGAGTTATGGTGGTCAAGTTGATACATCGGATGGGGATCCTACTAAGAATGGCATGAGGTCTAATTGGGACTTCATACCTAGGACACCACCTTCGTTTACGTATTTCCAACACCATCAATAGTCAGCACTACAAGGAGGGCCAAATTACAAGTTGTGCCCATTGATTCTGTTTTGAATCTCTTAACTTGAATGATTCATTCCCAAATCATAGTCCTATGATGTTTTCCTAATAGATTCAAATCTAAAATTTTAATCCTTGAAAAATATTTCTATAACTTGTCTCCATTTATGTTTGACAGTGAGGGTGGTATATCCATAGTCGAGCATGTATCTCAATTTCTCAAGTTTTGTGAATCTTATGAAATTGATTTTGAAGGTGTTGGTTGTATATTATTCACCCTCACACTTGAAGGTTGAATTAATTATGGTGTCATACTCTAACATCCACTTCTATTCATTCATTTGAACAACTCCTCAAGGAGCTTCATGAAGACTTTGATAGGTATGATTATTGAGATGTTCTTAAAAGGATTAATTTATTAAGAATGAAGCCTAATGAATTAACTAAGGATTTTTCTAATATATTTATTCACCTATTTTATGAGTTCATTGAAGAAGATAAGGATTGGTATTTATTTAAAGAAAAGTTTCAACATTTGTTTCAAATCTCTTTGAAACATTGTGATTCTGAACCCTTAGGTGATGATGATGTTCCAAATTTTGCAAACTATGAGATACCTCTAATTTCATAGGAGGAACCTATTATTCATTTTGGTCCTTGTTCTCCTCCTTCCTCAGTAACAATTAGGGTGCCCCCTTGTGATGATGTTGAAGTTGGGATATCTAGAGATGAAGTTGTTGATCTGTCTTTCCCACCTTCATCCACTTTCCATGATCCAAATTCATTTCAAGGGAACTTGGAATGGATCATGAAGCCTAAGGTGAAGACTAATCCCTTGATTTTTCTAGACGACATTAATATCTGTGACTTTAATCACAAATTTGATTTTATTGAAAGTATGATATCTTCAAGGGATACATGTCATCATATCTCATGTCTTTCTTATGATCCCTTGTCCCTTGAACTACCTTATTAGTCTCTTTCAAATTCTCATGATTTTTATTTTGCTAATCCAAACCGTGACAAAGAGAAAGGAAGTTATATTTCATGGGTAGAGGATTATAAAGGTGAGGATTCTTTCAAACTCTCTTCTCCTTTTCAAAATCCTTTAGGTGAAGAGGATATTACTCCATTCTTCACTAATTTATAATCTAGTAATCTTGAAAATAAATCTATTGAAATTGATTTTCTTAATCAAAATCAAGTATTAGGAAACCATCATTCTGATAATGATGAATCCCTTAATGTTTATAATTATGAATTCTCAAGTGCACCAACTGACATTTTAGTTTCACAAGAATATTTTGATTCGATTTTTTTTTAATCTAATTCAATCAAAGAATATTTTCTTATTGATAATTCCTCTTCAACTCACTATTCCTTGTGTCATGTTGCTCATGGTGAAGATATGTTATGCTCTTCTAATCGACAATCCGATGAGTAAAATTCGGAATGAACATAAGGTAGTGAGGTTATCCATGATGAAAAAGAAAACATTGAAATAATTGAGCATCCATTCCATGCATTACCATTTACAGTATTGTGTGAGGAAAATTCTTTAGTTTAGGTTATTCATGAGATTTCTCTGATTTATACATCCTTAGATTTGAAATCATAAGAATCTTATGAATTGAGTAATATGTTTATTGAGGTTGAAAAATATGATCAAATCAGTGATGTATATGGATTCTATGTAGATAGTAGTGATCTTGTTTAAATTACTGGTGATAGTTTTCCACACACCATGCATGATCTGATCCAATATTCAAAATGCAATTCTACAATTCTTGAAATTTCTGCTACTTGTCACAAACTTGAGGCACCTAAAATTTTGTTAATGGTTATGTTAGTATCTTGCAACTTTGCTAAGATCCCTGAACTAAGTCATATCTGTATTTTCTCACAAAATTATTTTCTTTTCATGATTTCACTGAATACAAACTCCTCCTTGAAATATTTTTGGTATTTCTTGTATAGCTTTTCTAATTCTCAATATTTGATTTCTGATTAGATTAAGGATTTTGTTTTACTTGATTCACCTCCATGCAAATCTCTTGTATCAAACTTGGTTTTGGAGTGTATATATTTCATGGAGACATAGAGCTATGAGGCTAATCATGATTATCATTAGTTGAAGGATTGTTACCTACAAAATACTTTTGAAAGTAATGAGCTCCTAGCATTTCTTATGAATGTTATCATGCTAATCATTTGCATTCTGGCACATGCTCTACTCTTGAGTTCTAGTGAATTCTTGAGTAATTTGGTTGATCAAATTCCCTACCTTGATAGTTTAATTTCCCAAGTTGATGTGAAGGTTGAATCTGATTTAGTTCATGTTGAGCCATTATATCCTGTGGTTTCCAGTATTTGTTATAATAACATTCATTTTTAATTCTTATGATCAGATACAAGGTGGTGATTTTTTGTATTCAACATGTGAGGAGAGTTATTCTCTTATGCAAAGAATTTGTGAAGCTTCCCAAATTGACCCATATTTATGTTTAAATAATGGAAAATCTAATGTCTTGATTGACCCATATGATCATGGCATTGGCCTTAACACTTGTCTTTCAATTCGTTATTTCTCCATGTGTGTATTTGATGATAATTATTTTACATTTGTTGATCCCATGAAAGCCATAAATTCCTATAATTCATCATTTTACTTTTTAGATACATATCAACTAGTTGAAGAATTTTAGTTGGTCGTAGTGGTTATGTCAAGGCTTCATAATAGTGACAAGACTTCTAAACATGATCAAATTCAATGTCCCTTACAAGATCTGGGCCTTTGATTTCGTGTCATTTATTGAAAATTTATTTTATCAAGGATTTCAATGTTTTCAAGGGGTTTGTTTTGGATTTCATGATCAAATCTATGATTGGTTGGAAGCATCTTACTTATCAAGCTCTATCATTAGCAATACAGTTTAATATTTCATGACGTTTTCTAAGAAGGACAACACCGATCAAGGTACATTCAAATGAAACCTATGAGGCTTGTTTGTTTTTTGTTCTAATAAAAAAGGTAAGGTTGTAAGTCTGTTAAAACTACTTGTTATTGTTCATCTTTCTGCTGAAAAGAAATACCTTCAAAATTTTTTGCAAGATATTCAAGTTCTTATCTTCTCCTTTTCACATTTCTTTATATCTGTTTTAATTTCTCATATATTTGTATTCATAGGTTGGTAAAAACCACGACGACTACATTGGAGATTCCATTACACTTGACCCTAACCTTCAAGCTTGTTAGGTTAGGAGTAGGTATAGTTACATTCTAGTTTCCTTTTACACTCATCTTGCACTTACACTCCTTTAGTCCTTCCTTTGTCTTCTTAGTTTTGTCTCACATCCTACTTTTCATTTCAGTTCCATATTTTCTTTTTTCTTTTGATATTGTTTCGTGGTTTGGTTATTTCTATTATTTTTTGTTTTGTTCAATAAAACTCTACATGAAGATTGAAAGACTAGCTTCGGCATAAATCACATGTAGACAAAACATTTGTCGACGGGTTTTGAACCAACCAGTGTGGTTCATCATCAGGACAAAGTTGGTTCAAAAACGCATTGAAAAAATGTTTGTCTACATGTGATTATGCCGAAGCTACTCTTTCAACCATTATGAATCACAGAAACCTCAATTCATCTACATGAAGATGTTCTTACTTGGCTCAAAAGACAATGTGGAAAAACTTCAAAAGGGAAATTATGATGGCAAACAATGCTTGGCTAATCTATAATAAAAATTTTTAGCTTGTGTATATATATATATATATATAATAAAGTCAATGATACCTGAATTGAAAATAGGATCCATTTGAATGGAAATCCATAAGTAGAATAATGATGCCAACATCTATTTTAGTATCTTCATTCCTTGAATCAATATGGTAATTGAATGGTTTTTTGTTGCATCCCTAAAATACTAGTGATTACCCCATTACTATTATAGTTGTAATCCTTATTAATATTGTTGTGCCCCTATTGTCCCCATATTGTTATTACTATGGCCCATAGGATTCCTCTATTGTTATTTTTGTGGCTTTATATTATTATTGTTAGGTCGGTTGGGTTATAGTGTGACTCCTTAGACTCCTATATCTAGAAAGGAGGTTTTTTCATTTGAAGCATGGAAGAATTGTTCATTTATGTAATGTAAAGGAGGTTCCCCCTCGAAGAGGCTGAATTCTAAGGCGTTGATCTATCTTTTCTATCATTTTGTGAGTTGGTTTCATAACATTTGGTATCAGAGCTTTGGATTCTAGGGTTTCGCTTCCCCAAATGGGTCATCGTGGAATTTTTGCTATAACTTTCTTTCTGTGATGTTTCAGAAGTGAAAAAAAAACCCATTTGAGATGAAATCGCATTGAACCTTGGGTCCCAATTTGATATCTTGTCACGCTAGATTTGTGGAGATATGATCTGAGGAAGTTGGTCTTTTTGTAGACTCTTGAATTACATTTCAAACAGGTGACCTGGGGAAAATCATCATAAGTTTCTCTCTAAGCATTGGATTGAAATTTTGTAAGAAGGTACAGAAAGAGGATGGACTATAGTTTCTTTTATATATTTTTCAGAGCCAAAGGTTGAAACAGGGACATTTGGCACATCGTACAAGTTCACTCTACTGAATTAGTCTATAATCAGGTCACTATGGTAGATTTGGCATAACGCTTCATTGGAGAACCCAATTGAGGTCAGACTAGTGGCATTGGAAAGAGAACACAGAGGGCTATTTTAGGTCACAATTTCAAAATTGGATGATAGGAAATTACAGAGATACATCAAAGGCAATATCGAGCTCCTACAAGGTGAAAAAAGGTGTGTAGATTTTTTAAATTTTTGCTTAAGATTGGTTTGAAAAATTATTTTGAAGGAATTCAAAGGGCATAGTAGAGCATTAGTATCGGTAACTGATGCCTCTAGGAAAGAAAATGCAAACACCTAGTAAGCAATATGAAAGCTCTAGCATGAATCATGAAGAAGAGGAAGAAATGCTAGATGATATATCAAAATTACAAGGCCAAGTGCAACAAATTTCACACTCACAAAAGCTAACAAAAGCTAAGATAAATGGCGTGGAATCTAAGGTAAAGGGAATGGAAGCCAAGATTGACGATTTGAAGATATATTTGAATGTAGATTTGACAAATTTTCTACAAGAAATACTTACTAACGGTGAAAGGGGAGTAAAGGAAACTCATGATGTGAACAAAGCAAATGTTAATCATGATCTCATAGACTCTAATGTCAGATCGAAGGCGCACCATATTCCAAAAATCGATATGAGGAAGTTTGATGGCAAGGATCCTGCAACATGGCTATTACAGATGGAGCAATTTTTCGATCTCAATAATGTGTAAAACACACAAAAGGTACATATTGCAACTTTATATTTGGAACCAAATCAGCTTGTATGGTATCAATGGCTTTACTCTCGTAAACAATTTATCACTTGGGAAATTTTTATGGAAGAATTGATAACACATTATGAGGATACAAAAAGCAACACTTTTTTTAGCCAATTGATAAGTCTCAAACAAAAAGGTTCAATAATGGAGCACATTGAGGAGTTCCAAAAATTGAATATAAGGGTAAAAGATATTCTAGAGGAGCATAGGATTGATGTGTTCATATGGTCTTTAAAGGATAATATCCAACATGACGTTCACCTTTGGGAACCTGATTCATTAGAGAAGGCATTTAGGTTAGCAAGAAAAATGGAAAGAAAAATTATGGCAACCAGGAAGCATACCACTCACAACTATAAACATGGAAGTGTTGTTTCCCCTAGTCTTCCACAACCTATAAGGTTGACACCACAACAATTGGAAGAAAAAAGAGAAAAAGGGCTTTGTTACAGTTGTGATAATAAATACACTAAAGGTCATAAGTGTGCTGAGAAGAAATTATTCTACATAGATTGTGAAGAGGAAGAAGAAAGGGAGCAAGAAAAGTCAAAAGAAGAGGATATACTCTAGGAACAAAGCCTAGATGAAGAACAAATGAATCCGACGATATCTTGTAATGCATTGGCGGGAATTACCACTCCTCAAACCATCAAGATAGAAGGAAATCAAGAAGAAAAAGGTAATAGTGTTGATTGATTCAAGAAGTACCCACAATTTTATTCATTGTAAGTTAGCAAAAGAATTGAATTGCTTCTTATATCCAGCACCAGAGTGTCAAGTGATGGTTGCAAATGGAGGAACAATAAATTTCTCTAGAAAGTGCCATAATATCAAGCTATCCATGGGAGAATATGTATTGACTAGCCCAATGCTTTCCATTCCAGTGGGAGGTGCTGATGTTGTATTAGGAGTCCAATGGCTACAATATTTGGGTACAATAGCTTTTAATTTCAAGAACGTTTCATGAAACTTTGTATGGAAGGAAAGGAATTTGAATTAACGGGTATTGTAGGGAAACTAAGAAAGATAATCAGCTCTAACAGTATGACAAAGCTTATAAAAAAGGAACAAAAAGGTGTAATTTCACAATTACGTTTTCTAGATGTTTCCACAATAGAATCATATATTTCTCGAGATCTCCAAAAAGTCAGGGACAATCATTCCAAGGTATTTGAGACTCCCAAAGGTCTTCCACCTAGTCGTGATCATGGTCATGCTATTCATCTGATTCCAAGAAGTATTCCACCAAACATGAGGCCGTACAGATATCCATATTGCCAAAAGAGTGAAATTGAACGTATGGTTGCAGAAATGCTAGAGGCTGGTATAATTCAACCGAGTCAAAGTTCTTTCTCTGCTCTAGTAGTATTGGTGCACAAGAAGGATGGATCATGGCGCATGTGTCCAGATTATAGGGAGCTCAACAAGCTCACTATTAAAGATAAGTTCCCCATTCCTTTCATTGATGAATTACTGGATGAATTGCATGGATCAATTTACTTCACCAAGTTGGATCTTCGTTCGGGATATCATATCAAATCAGAATGAAGATTGAAACATTCCAAAAACAACATTTAGAACTCATGAGGGTCATTATGAATTTTTGGTCATGCCTTTTGGCCTTACTAATGCACCTTCTACATTTCAAGGTTTGATGAATTCCATTTTCAAACCC